>CM035444.1:66667139-66669639 GCA_020310875.1 Ceratopteris richardii
GATAGAGCTACTGTGGGTTGTTTCTTGGATGACCAAGAAATTGGTTTATCACCTGCAAAGCATATGTAACCAGATGTACTCCTCCTGTCATCCTTGCAACCTGCCCAATCTGCATCTGAGTATACCTTAATGTCAATGTCTGATGAATATGGAAAGTACAAACCATGATTTTGTGTTCCCTTTAGGTACTTTACTATCTTCTTGGCTGCCTCCAAATGTGGTACTCTTGGTTTATGCATAAATTGGCTAAGTACACTAACACCATATGATATGTCAATCCTGGTTAAGGTAGCATAATTAAGACTACCTACCAAACTTTGGTAACCTGTAATATCCTTGAGTTCTTCTCCTTCATGTGCACTGAGTTTGTGGTTGACCTCCATAGGAATGTTTGAGACTTTAGCTTCCTGCAAATTAAACTTCTTGACCATGTCCTGAATGTACTTCTTCTGAGTAATAAATATACCTGAGTTTGTGTAGACCAATTCAAGTCCTAGGAAGTACTTCAATAATCCAAGGTCATTGATCTTGAATTCCTTCATCATTTGACCTTTGATATGTCTAATCCCATTCACATCATTACCTGTAATAATGATGTCATCAACATAGACACACAAGTATATTACCTCTGAATTGTTCTTCTTTATAAACAATGAAGTGTCTGCTTTACTCATCACAAATCCTTGGTCTATGAGATAGGTTGTCAACCTGTAATTCCATGCTCTAGGTGCCTGCTTCAATCCATACAGAGCCTTCTTCAATTTACAAACATGATTTACCTTATTGGGATCCTCATAGCCAGGTGGTTGTGACATGTAGACCTCTTCAGATATCCATCCATTCAAGAATGCATTCTTCACATCCAATTGGTACATGTTCCAATTCTTGGATGCAGCTACACTCACCATAACTCTGATAGTTGGCATCTTGGCCACAGGACAAAATGTCTCCTCATAATCAATGCCTTGGGTTTGTGCAAAACCCTTGGCTACCAACCTAGCTTTATACCTGTTTATTGTACCATCTGAGTTCCTCTTGAGTTTGTAGATCCATCTGGATCCTATCACCTTCATGGAGTCCTTCTTGGGTACCAAATCCCAAGTATCACTCTCCTTGAGAGCCTCCATTTCTTCATCCATTGCTTCCTTCCATTCTGGTTTAGTAATTGCTTCTTCAAATGTACCTGGTTCTTCATTCAAGATATCCTTTGCAAGATATACAGAGTGCTTGGTTACAAGTGAAGTATCATACCCATACCTAATAGGTTTCTTCTTTTCTCTTTGAGATCTCCTCATAGCTTGAGTTGAGGATTCTGGATTGTCTTCTAGTTGCTTCATTTTCATCTTCCCTTTGGATTTCCAAGCCTTGAATTCTTCAATGTTGATGGTGTCTTCATCATCTGAACTTGTGTCCTCTTTCTGAGTTGGTTCTTGCCTGATAAGTTTTGGAAAGTCTTCTTCCATATCATAAGGTAGGCTAACTTTCCTGCACTCATTTTCATACCATGAGTCATTTTCATCAAATATGACATCTCTGCTTACCTTGAAGCCTTTGTTTGAGGGGTTATAGAACCTGTATCCCTTCTGATTCAAATCATAACCAATGAAGATACACTTTTCAGCCTTAGGGTCTAGCTTTCCCCTTACCTGTGAGGGAATATGCACATATGCAACACACCCAAAGATTTTGAAATGATCCAGAGATGGTCTCTTACCATGCCAAGCCTCATAGGGTGTCATTCCATCAAGTGTCTTTGATGGCAACCTGTTGATTAAGTATGTGGCAGTAGATACACTCTCTGCCCAAAGATAATTTGGTAGTTTTTTCTCATTAAGCATAGACCTAGCTGTCTCTACAATGAGTCTATTCCTCCTTTCAGCTACCCCATTTTGTTCAGGTGAGTACCTTGTAGTAATCTCCCTCTTGATGCCTCTTTCCTGCAAGAAATCTTCAAAGTCATTGGAGAAGTATTCTCCTCCACCATCTGACCTTAGCCTCTTCAAATGTCTACCTGTTTGATTCTCAACTAATGCAAGATACCTTTTGAAACAATTAAATACTTCATCTTTATGTTTCATGAAGTACAAGACAGTCCATCTGATATAGTCATCAATAAAGGACACATAGTACCTTGATCCAGATATGGATGGCTCCTTGCTTGGTCCCCAAACATCTGTATGCACCAATTCCAAGTAATCTTCATGCATAAAACCTTTCTTGGTATAGGGCAATCTGTGTGACTTACCAAATTGACAAGCCCCACACTTGTATATCATGTGTTGCTTGGATACATTAGGTATCCCAAGCACACATTGATCCCTGCTCATTTGTTTTATGGTCCTCTCTCCAATGTGACCTAATCTCTTGTGCCACATCTCCAATTCTGATAGGGTTTGGTCCTTATAGTTGTACAAGGCAATATTCTTAGTATCCTCAAGTTCAAAGGTAAACAATCTACCTGATTTCTCTCCCTTGGCTATCCTTCTGAATCCATGTCTTG
>CM035444.1:66674639-66677139 GCA_020310875.1 Ceratopteris richardii
ATACTAGTATGCATAACCAATTGACCATTGATATAGCTTTCAAATCAGCTTGATCTCTATTGCACTTAAGGGATTTTCTTATCTTCTCCCTTCTATGGCCTTTGCCTGAGATTGTTTCACTCGAATAAGTAACATGAATGATATCCTCCTTTTCTTCATAGACTTCCTCTCTCCGTGCATGGTTTGGAAAAATTCCATAGCAAGAAGATGGGTCTTCTCCATGTAGCCAAGCCAACATGTTTTCTTCTTCATATAAATTTGCTTCTTCATATAGATTTGCCTCTGGGTTGCCCAACAAATCTTCTTCCATACAAATACCAATTGTCTCCATCGTGCTGGTATGTCTTTGGTTGTCTGGTCCTTCTTCTAAAAATATATGTTGTAATTCTTTTCCCTCTTGCTTTACCCACATTGTATCCTTACCCCTATCATGCAGCACATTGGCATGCCTTAACCAGGGTCTCCCGATCAACAGGGGGAAACTTCCATCTACGTGTGGCTGCCTTAAGACAACAAAATCTAAGTTGAATATGTTACCTTGTATCTCCACTAGGACTCTAGGGACCACCCCCATAGGTCTTAGTATGCTTTGGTCTGCCAATATAACTATGAAGTTGGCAGGTCTTGAAGGTTGGAGTCCAAGCTTTTTCATTGTATGTTCAGGCATCAAGTTAATGCTAGAACTGCCATCTATAATAACCCCTTGAAACTCATGTCTTTTGATAGTGACTGTTAGCCGAGGGATTCCTCTACAATTCTATCTTTATGCATAGTAGCAGTCTTTGCCACTAAAGTGGTTGTGGAAGCCTCATCAATTATCTGCAAGAGCTTTGACCTGAATTTCACATCCATCTTTATAAAAAAAAATACTGACCTCATTTTTCATGGATTTGAGTAGTCTTGAAGCTTCTGATTCTTTAAGAGCATGGGATCTATTTGCCTTATCAATCTCCTCATGAGCTTTGCTGAATGCATGCCCAATTATATCACTAATATCTGCAACCTCTCGTTTTTGTCTTGTATCTTCAACTGTAGTGGATCTTTCCTCCTTTTCCCCATTCTCCTTGTTCATTCCATTAGTACTTGATTCCCAACCAATGTCTAATTGAGCCTTCCCTTTGCTTCTTGTCTGCATTACAAAGGAGTCAATTTCTTCTAACTGCACTACTCTGATAGATGGTGATGGCACATTGCCTTGTTCTACAACTTCTTCTTTGCACACATAAATCATTTGAATGTGTGGCCTAGATGTGAATGTTTTGTTTTGTGGGCAACAATGTGTGAAATGATCTCTGACATCTGGGGGATTCCTGCAAGGGGGGGGGGGGGCATTTTCTGACAGAGTACATTTACTCTAGTAATGCCCACATTTTCCACACCTGAAATAAACAATTGGCCTTCTAGGCCCATTTCCAAAATTACTCCTAGGCCATTGGTTATAATTGTTCCTTGAGTGGGTGTTGCTGCCATCACATTAGTTGGAGGTTGGGCTCCTCCTTATGCTGAGTATGGTTGTGCAGGCATCCCTCTTGAGTGAAACTCTTGGGCCTCATGACTAGCTTTCCTACATAGTTGGCAAGTCACATTTAAAAGTGGACACTCACTTACCACATGACCCTGTTTGCTGCACATGGTGCACCATAATCCATTTTTGATGCCACCTCCCTCGAGTTCTTGCAACTCCTGCTGAAGTTGTGCCAACTCTTCTGCTTGGGATTCCTCTTCTTTTTGTAGCTTTAAGGCCTCAGTTTCTGGCCTCAAGTGAGTTATTGCACTTTCCTCCTCCTTGCGGGTTTGTTCCTTTCAAGCTCTCAAGTTCCTTCCTTAGCTAAATTACTGGTTCCTTTGATTCTGTAGGATATGATAAATTGGAAGAGCTTGTCCCATATTGATGCCTAATCTGCTCCAATCTTGTGGCTGTATTAATGAAATCTTGAATTGTTGTTGTAGGTAAGACTAACTCTTTAATTTTACATTGTTTTGAGATTGGAAGTGGTTAAGCCAGCCACTTCTTGATGAAAAAGTCATGGGGAGGGTCTGGTAATTTGGCCATCAATGCCTTGGCTCTGGTGACAAATTTTGGAAAGGTCTCCCCAAGACCTAGTCTTAGATTTTCTAACTCTTCAATAATATTTTTGGTTGTGTTTCCTTGTTGGAATTGTGTCTTAAATGCTTCTTTCATGAGGTCCCATGTACTGAAGTGATTATCGGAAAACTGACTAAACCATTTGTCTGCTAACCCTTCTAATGTTGTAGGGAAAATAATAAAAAATGCATCTTCTCTTCCCATCAGACCCCTTGTCTTGCATAAGGCTAAAAATCTCCTAATGTGTTCATCCAGGTCTTTATGAGCTAATCCCTTGAAAGATGGAAATTTGATGTTTAATCTGGAGAGTAGGGTTTCTAAATCTATGTGAGCCACCATGTTCCTTATTGATGATGTTAATGATAAAGGGTTGGTTGACCTTCGAACCACTTTTCTTCTCCTTGTTTTGCAAGG
>CM035444.1:66692769-66697769 GCA_020310875.1 Ceratopteris richardii
CTAATCACCAAAAGTTTAATTTGATCATTAAGATCAAATACATGTCAGAAATTGACTCTCAGAAATTGCGCCTTTCGACATAGCCAACTTCTTAACTTGATTTCTCCCAATCTGAAAACCCGTTTTGCTAAATGCTTTTAGCCATAGCTTCCTTATCTTCTAACTTAAATTTTAAGTGCTCACTCATCAAAAACTTTACAGTATACACTCAGATCTGATCAAAACACTGAGACGGAAAAGTGCGCTACTTTCAGGCTTCAGTTCTCACATTCTACATATGAATGTTCCTAATGATCATTCTCACAGTAGGAAGGAATTAGATTCTGAAACTTTAGACATAGCTTCATTAGCTTC
This sequence comes from Ceratopteris richardii, assembly GCA_020310875.1. NCBI lineage: Eukaryota > Viridiplantae > Streptophyta > Polypodiopsida > Polypodiales > Pteridaceae > Ceratopteris > Ceratopteris richardii. Next base: position 66,693,124 of record CM035444.1, read on the forward strand.
TCAATTAGATGTGTACAAAAGGATTTCTGATCCACATGATCAGGACAGAGAGCACTCAGAGAAAAACCACGTCGCTATTTCTGGGAAAAAACTCTCTACACATCTTCCTGAAAATTGTCATCTACAAAATGACTCTATCACTTTTTTTCATACATTTCTTGTCATAATTATCTTATATATACACGACCTTGAGACTCATCTCGCGTCTATGACTCTACTCCTTATCATCCTAAGGGTTTAACTATACTTAGCTTACAAGATTCTTCACTTATATGTACATATGTGTACAAGACATCATCCTGAATTCTTCTTCACTTTACAAGTGTCTTTCCTTTGCTTCATTCTGACCATAAGCATTCCTCCAATTATCTGTATAATCACCATTTGTGATTGGTTTGCTCCAACAGCTCCCCCTCAATCACTAATTGTGATTATTCTATTCTTCTTCACTCCTGCCATCTCCTGAATCTCTGTAGCTTAGGTCCATCCAAACTTTTTGTCATCATATCTGCCACCTGTTCTTTTGTTGGAGTGTACATCACTTCAATCTCTTTATCAAGTACCTTTTTCCTCAAGAATGATACTGAATCTCTATATGCTTAGTCCTGGCATGAAAAACAGGGTTAGCTGCCAAATACAAAGAACTCATATTATCTCCAAAAATTATTGGAGTACTATGATCAGTCTCAAAACTTTTCATCAAGGTCTTCAACCATATGACTTCTTTTGCAGCTTCTACCATTCCCTTATACTCAGCTTCTGTGGATGATAAAGCAACTGTATGTTGCTTCCTTGAACACCAAGACACTAGCTTATCTCCAACATAACAAAGATATCCATGAGTAGACCTCCTATCATCTGAGTCACCTGCCCAATCTGCATCACTAAACACTTTGATTCTTGTGTCAGAAGTGAAACCATAATACAAACCTTCACTTAGGGTTCCTTTGATATATCTGAGTACCCTTTGGGCTGCAATCCAATGAGTCTTCTTTGGACAATGCATGAATTGTGACAACACACCTACTGCATATGATAGATCTGGCCTTGTCAAGGTAGCATAGATTAAACTACCTACCAAACTCTGATATTTCTTCATGTCATTAAATTCTTCACCTCCATACCTGCTTAATTTATGATTTACCTCCAATGGTGTGGTTGAGGTCTTGCAATCTTCCATGTTAAACTTAACTAGGAGATTCTTCAAATATCTCTCTTGTGAAACATATACTCCATGTTGAGTATACACAATCTGCATTCCTAGAAAATAAGATAAGTTTCCCAAGTCACTTATCTTAAACTCCTTCTCTATTTGCTTCTTGAGTTCATTGATTCCTTGAGCATCTGTTCCTGTAACAATAATATCATCAACATAAATGCACATGTAAATGTATCCATTTTCACTTGCCTTCACTAGCAAGCTACTATCTGCCTTTGATGCTTGAAATCCACATTCATTCAAGAACTTGACCAATCTATAATTCCAAGCTCTTGGGGCTTGCTTCAACCCATATAAAGCTCTCTTGAGCTTACACACATAATCTGATCCAATTGATTCCATGAAGCCTTCTGGTTGCTCCATATATACTTCATCTGCAATGTATCCATTTAAAAATGCATTTTTCACATCCAATTGTGATAATTTCCATCCCTTGCAAGCAGCAATAGCAATCAATGTCCTAATTGTAGACATCTTAGCAACAGGACTAAAGGTTTCATCATAATCTACCCCATAAGTTTGGGCATAACCTTTGACCACAAGTCTAGCCTTATATCTAGACACCTTACCATCTGCAAAACCTCTTTGTTTTATATACCCACTTGCATCCAATGACCTTCTGATTCTTTGGTCTTGGTACTAATTCCCAAGTTTCATTTTCAAGTAGAGCATCATACTCTTCCTGCATTGCCTTCTCCCAATTCTGTTTACCTTTGGCTTCTTCATAAGTAGTTGGATCTTCTTCTGTTTTCACAATGTAGGCATAATCTTTTGTTGTTAGGAAAGATGTGTCATAACTATACCTTATAGGTTCTTTCCTTTCCCTTGTAGATCTCCTGATTTCTGCACTTCTTGAAGTTTCAGCCTCATTTGATTCTGGATCAAATCTTGGCCCTTCTTCTACATGATCCTGCACTCTACATCTAGAGTCAACTTCATCAACAATTTCTTCACATACTTTTACCTTTGCCTTTCCTTTTCTTTGTATTTCTTCAACACCTGCAAAATCATTTGTTGATCCTGTATACCATGTGTTTTGCTCATCAAATGTCACATCTTTGGTAACAAGAAATTGCTTTGTGGATGGACTCCACAACCTGTAACCCATCTGTCTATCATCATATCCAATAAACACATACTTCTCTGCTTTTGGTTCTAGCTTATGTCTTAATTGTGAAGGAACATAAGCATATGCAATACATCCAAATACTTTACAATGATCAAGACTAGGCTTCTTACCCCACCATGCTTCATAAGGGGTTCCTCCATCCAAAGCTTTGCAAGGCAACCTATTCACAAGATATGTTGCAGTGTTAATGGCTTCTGCCCATAAGTAATTTGGACAATTCTTTCCTTCATCATGGCTCTTGCAAACTCTACAAGAGTCCTATTTCTCCTTTCTGCTACTCCATTCTGTTGAGGGGAGTACCTGCAAGTTACTTCTCTTTTGATACCTGCATTCCATAAATAATCATCAAACTCCTTTGAGAAATACTCTCCCCCTCCATCTGATCTTAACCTCTTTAGCTTTTGTCCTGTGATCCTTTCTGCATAGGCATGAAAATGTTTGAATGTCTTGAAAACTTCTGATTTATCCTTGATTACATACAAAGTAATCCACCTGGTTGCATCATCAACAAACAACACATAATATCTGGATCCATTTATGCTATAGTCCCTTGAGGGACCCCATACATCTGTATGAACCAATTCAAGCATATTTGAATACTTGTACCCTGATTTGTTATAAGAACTCTTATGTGCTTTACCTAATTGACAAGCTTCACACTTGTACACCATATGTTGCCCTTCAATATTTGGCAATCCAAGCACCACCTGATTCTTTGACATCTCCTTTATAGCTCTCTCATTGAAATGACCTAGCCTTTTATGCCATAGGTCTAATTCAGATACCTTTTGACTTCCATAGGTAAATAATGCATGTCCCACATTACCTTGGACTTTGAGAGTGAACAATCTTCCTTCCTTTTTCCCTGCAATTATGTTTCTATATCCCTGATTTGGATCTTGTACATAGACACCATCATTTGTGAATCTTACTTCATATCCTTTCTCCACAATTTGCCCTACACTTATCAAATTTTTAGGAATAGTAGGAACATAAAGTACCTTACTCAGAAGTGTACTTCCACTCTTTGTCTTCACTGATCCAATGCTCTCCACTTTATGTTTGGTATTGTCACCTGTTTGAACTGTATGTCCATTCACCCTTGCTTCCATATCAGTCATCAAGGATAGATTCCCACTCAGATGGTTGCTGCACCCTGAGTCAATATAAAACACTCTTTGATCTTCTCCCATTGATTCATGAGTTGCATTCAAAATAAGAGTCATGTCATCCTTCTGATCTGATGCATAATTGTAATAATTATTGTTGTAGGACTGAGATTGGAAGTTTCTTCCACCTCCTCTACCATATGATGTCCTACCTCCTCTTCCTCTGAAATTGCCTCTTTGGTTTCTGCCTCCTCTACCTCTTTGACTATAATTCTGATTATTGTTTCCACCATTTTGATTGTTATACCAACAATCATTTGCCAAATGATTTGTTCTGCCACAAATCCAACAAGCTTTAGCATTATCTTTGTTCTTACCTCCTCTTCCTTTACCTCTGAAATTTGTCTTCCCTTTTGTAAAGTTAGCTTGATTTGAATTCCCTTCATCATCATTTGATTGCTTTCCCTTGCCATTCTTTTTCTTGTCCTTGGAGTACATAGCTTGACTTGTACTTCTATCATTGTCTCCTTTAAGATCCTGCTCAAAGGTTAGCATGTGTCCTAGCAATTGATTAAGATCAGGAGTAAAGTGATCAAGTGACAACTCTATGGACAATATGAAAGGCTTCCACTTCTCATCACCTCTTAGACCTGTAAGTATTTGTCTTACCAACTTTTCCTCTTCAATGTCTTCATCCACTGCTCCCAAGCTATCTGCAATATCCTTCATCCTTGCCACATAGTCTGAAATTGATTGTGAGCTCTTCTTCTTGAAGGTTGTGAACTCAGCCCATAGTGAGGACTTCCTAGACTTAGTTGTATTTTGGAAATGCTCTTCCAAGGCATTCCAAACATCTGTAGCACTTTCCAAACCTCTGATGTGAGGTAGAAGATAATCATTTACAGCCATGTAGATGATACTCCTTGCTTGAGCATCCTTTCTCATCCAAGTCTTCAGCATTGCAAGCTCTTCCCTAGTAGGAATGCTTGGATCTGCAAACTCAGGTTTTTCTTCATCTCCTGTAATAAATGCTATAAGGTCTTTGCTCATGAGGTGTGCTTCCATCCTCATGGACCAAGCTGGATAGTTCTCCCTATCTAGCTTATCAATCTGCAAGCTTTCTCCCATCCTTGACTTTCTGTATCTGCAATTACTATGGTTTATGAGGAGAAAGTGTACCTTTGATATA
>CM035444.1:66707769-66712769 GCA_020310875.1 Ceratopteris richardii
AAGCATTTGAAGATAGAAGGCATCAAAAGATTACTTCAAAAGTATCTGCATACACAAAGAACTCCAATAGTTATTATCTTTTATCCTTTAAGCTCACAGGTTGTAGCAGAAGGAAAGGAGTATGGCAGATCATATCTCCATTGACAAATTGGACAGAGATAATTATCCCACATGGGTAATGAGAATGGAAGCCTTACTTATGAGTAAGTATCTCATGGTATATGTAATAGGTGAAGAAGAGAAGCCAGTATTTGAAGATGAAAGCCGACCAAAGAAAGAGGAACTTGATGCTTTAAAGCATTGGCAGAAGAAGGATGCAAGTGCAAAAGCTTACATCTACAATACAATCTCAGATCATTTGCTACCACACATCAAAGGATTGGAACCATATGAAGATATATGGAATGCATTGGAATATCATTTCCAAAGTACTACCAAAGCAAGGAAAGCAAGTCTATGGTCAGAGTTTACAACATTCAAGAAGAAGCCAAGTCAAATTATTAGTGATTATGTCACTAAGATGAAGGATCTTGCAGATAGTCTTGGATCCATAGATGAAGATATTGAGGATCACAAGTTGATTGCTCAATTACTTACAGGTTTGAGAGGAGATGAAAGGTGGAAACCTTTTGTCTTATCAACAGAACTTTCATTAAATCATTATGTTCCATATTTGAACCAGTTGCTTGGTTTGATGCTCACATTTGAGCAAGACTTGAAAGGAGAAGGAGATAAAGGACAAAGTTCTGCAATGTACATGAAGAACAAGAAGAAAGGAGATAAAGGTAAAGCAAAGGATGAAGAAGAGTCGAGTTCTCAAGTTTATTATGCAAGAGGTAAAGGCACAGGCAGAGAAAGAGCAAGAGGCTTTGGAAGAGGAAGAGGTAATCAGAATAACAATAAGAAGGCTTGCTAGATTTGTGGTTTGAGTAATCATTTGGCTCATGACTGTTGGCACAATCAACAAGGATCAAACCAGAATCAAAATAACAATAGCAGAGGTCAAGGTGGAAGATATCAAAGTAATTTTCAAAGAGGTAGACAAATTCAAAGAGGAGGCTATGGTAGAGGTGGAGGAAGAAGTTGGGGACAGAATCAATCCTACAACACCACCTACTACAACTATGCAAATGACACACAGAATGAAGGTCATACATCATTGATGATGAACTCAATCAGCACATCAGATAAAGAAGATCTAAAGGTATTTTACATTGACTCTAGATGTTCTAATCATTTGTCAGGAAACATAGAATTGATGTCAAAATTGGAAAAAGGCATATCCAGTCATACAGTTCAAACAGGTGATAATACAAGACATAGTGTACATTTAATTGGAAAAGTGAAATGCAAGAGTGGAGCAGATTTGCTAACCAATGTTTTGTATGTTCCTACAATACCTAAAAACTTGATTAGTGTGGGACAGATAGTTGAAAAAGGTTTTCAGTCAGGTTTACAAATGAAGGAGTATTTGTTGAAGATCCAGAGAATGGATATAATCAGATTGTTTGTGGTAAGAAAGAAGGCAGACTCTATACTTTAAGAGTGCAAGGGAACATTGGTCAAGCTTTGCTCACACATGGTGAAGGAGTGGTAAACTTGATCTCTGGCATAAGAGATTAGGTCATTTCAATGAAAGAGGAATTAAATCTATGGTTGAAAATCAGTCGATACTAGGATTACCAAATGTGCAGAGTCAACATATGGTTTATAAATGTGAAGCATGTCAAATGGGTAAAGCACACAGGTTACCATTTCAGAAGAAAGGATTCAAACATGATGGAGTACTTGATCTCATTCATACAGATGTATGGGGACCAACAAAAGAAGGATCTATCAGTGGCTCAAGGTACTATGTTCTTTTCATTGATGATGCTACAAGATGGATAACATTATATGTTTTGAAGGAAAGATCAGAAGTGTTTGGATCTTTCAAGCATTTTCATGCATATGCAGAGAGAGTCACAGGTCAAAAGCTTAAAAGACTAAGGTTTGATGGAGGGGGAGAGTACTTCTCCCAAGAGTTCAATGATTATCTTTGGAATGTAGGTATTAAGAGAGAAATAACCTGCAGGTATACACCACAACAAAATGGTGTAGCAGAAAGAAGAAACAGGACTTTGATTGAGTTTGCTCGAGCTATGCTAAAGGAGAAGAATTGTCCAGATTATCTTTGGGCTGAGGCTGTAAATACATCTACATATCTTGTGAATAGATAACCATGTGCGGCTCTCAATGGAATGACTCCATATGAAGCTTGGTGGGGTAAGAAAACAACACTAGATCATTGTAAAGTGTTTGGATCAATTGCATATGCTTATGTTCCATCACAACTTAGACATAAACTTGAACCAAAGGCAGAAAAATGATGTTCATTGGTTATGATGAAAAGCAGATGGGTTACAGGTTGTGGAATCCTCTAACCAAACAATTTCTTGTTTCTAGAGATGTTACATTTGATGAACAGAAAAGTTGGTATGTAGATCAAACTCATACAACTAAAGAATTTGAAGAAGAGGTAAGAAGATGTGAGAAAGGAAAATCAATTGTGCAGGTAAATAGAGATGAAGACTATATGCAAGCAAGTACATCCAGAAGTGGATTAACAAGAAGGAATGAAGAAGCTCCTATATTTGATGAAGAAGTGTATCCAGACACTTATGAAGAATGCAAACCAAGAAGGTCAAGCAGGACAAGAAGACAACCAGAAAGGTATTCTTATGATACTTCTTACATAACTCAGAAGATCTATGCATATATGGCCAAAGATGATGAAGAACCTCATAACTATGATGAAGCTAAAGGTAAGAAGCAATGGGAAGAAGCAATGAAGGAAGAGTTCAATGCATTGGAAGAGAACAAGACATGGGAACTTGTTCCTAAACCAAATGTTAAGAAAGTAATTGGAAATAAATGGGTTTATAAAGTGAAGAAGCTTGCAGATGGAAGTATAGCCAGATACAAATCTAGACTAGTGGTGAAAGGCTATGCCCAAACCTATGGCATGGATTATGATGAGACATTCAGCCCTGTAGCTAAGATGTCAACTATAAGGACAATCATTGCTATTGCAGCTTCAAAAGGATGGACCCTAAGTCAATTGGATATAAAGAATGCATTCTTGAATGGATACATATAAGATGAGGTATACATGGAACAACCTCAAGGGTTTATAGATTCCAGGTATCCAAATTTTGTTTGCAGGTTGAGAAGAGCATTATATGGATTGAAGCAAGCTCCAAGAGCATGGAACTATAGACTGGTGAAGTATCTCAATGATCTTGGATATCAAAGTTCAAAAGCAGATCCAAGTCTACTCATCAAAAGAATAGAGGAAGGTACAAGCTACATTTGTATTTATGTAGATGACATTATAATCACAGGTACTTCAAATGAAGGAATGAAGGAGGTAAAGAGATTACTTGGAAAAGGATTCAAGATCAGTGATCTAGGAAAGTTATCATACTTTCTTGGAATGGAAGTCACTTATATCGATCATGGCATATATGTATCACAAGAAAGGTATCTTCTGAATCTATTGAAGAAGTTTGATATGGAAAATTGCAGAGAAGCTTCAACTCCACCTGAAGTTAATCACAAGCTCAGTAAATATGATGGTGCAGAATACAAAGATATGAGGAAGTATCAATCTCTTGTGGGTAGTTTGATTTATGCTACACTAACAAGACCTGATCTTAGTTATGTAGTGGGAGTTTTGTCACAATTCATGCATTGTCCAAAGGACCCACATTGGATTGCAGGTCAAAGAGTTCTCGGATATATCAAAGGAACTATAAAGGAAGGATTATATTATCCTTTTACATCAGATTTGAAGTTGAGAGCCTACAGTGACTCAAACTGGGCAGGTAACCAGGATGACAGAAGATCAACTCATGGCTACATGATATACATTGGTGATAAGCTTGTAAGTTGGTGTTCAAAGAAACAAAATACAGTAGCATTATCATCAACTGAAGCTGAGTACAAAGGACTTGTGGAAGCAGCTAAGGAGGTCATATGGATGCAAACATTGTTCAAAAGCTTGGGCATTGATCAAGGTATACCTACAATACATGGAGATAATATGAGTTCACTTTATCTTGCAGCAAATCCAGTATTTCATGCAAGAACAAAACATATAGAGATACATTATCATTTCCTGAGAGAAAAGGTAATGGAGAAAGAGATTGAAGTGGAGTACATTTCTACTAAAGATCAGATAGCACACATAATGACAAAGAGCTTGGATGGTGTGAAGACGAGTAGATTCAAAAGCATGGCAGGAGTAAAAGAAAAAGAAGATGATATGAAGAAACAGAGAATGTCAATTAGTGATTGAGGGGGAGCTGTTGGAGAAACAATCACTAATTGGACATACATTTGAAGATCAAAACTTTAGAATAAAACTACATTCCTATGTGAAGGGACAAATTCACAAGTGTATTATACTTGTAAAGTTAGTTCACTTTAGTTCTAGAAGTTTTTTAAAAGTCACGAGAATGAGAAAATCTATATAAGTTAGTTTGTATCAACTGACGTGATGAGAGAAGAAGTGGAAGAGAGTGATAGAATGTGAGTAGGAGTTCATTTTGTATGAGTGAGTATAGTCGGGCTCCTCCGAGTGAGAAAGCATCTGTAGAACTTCTGAGTTTTTCATAGCTATGAGAAGAAATAGTTAAAGTTCTGTGTATGAGACTCTCTCCATCATCTCCATGCTTGCCTCCTGTGTGATGAGTTCAAAAGATCAAGTTTTCCAAGCAAGTCGATGCCTGGCATCGAATCTCTGCTGATAAGTCATATTTTCATTTATCTATTTCATTCAGTACTGAAGTGTTTGTAAATCATGACTTTGGTGGAGCAACTCGATGCCTGGCATCGAATTCCAGAGGATAACTGATGTTCTAAGTATACATGAAATCATATATTGTTTTGGCATCTGAAATGTCAACCCCACTGAAAAGTGCCTAAAAACACCCCAAGTCGATGCGCGGCATTGAATT
>CM035444.1:66720269-66722769 GCA_020310875.1 Ceratopteris richardii
AAAAATACTAATAAAATCCAAAAAAAAGAAAAAAAAGATAAAAAATCAGGAAAATTTCTCAAAAAATTACCCGACATTTCTAGGCCACTTTCCCACTCAAAACCACAGAGAGCTTCCTTTATTCTTCCCTTTAAGAAAATGACATTGAAATAGAGGGAAAAATGCTACACAAAATTCTAAAACTGCCTTAAAAATTCCCAAACATTTCCTAAATTTATTTTCTTATGCAAAGGTTGGGAAATGGACCTAAGGTACATAAAATCAAGGAACAATCATGAAAATGGACAAAAACTGCTAAAACATAAGCAAAAAAATGGAAAGAGAAGGCTATGTACAACCTGGATAAATTTTGCAAGTTCTAGGTGATCCAGAAATATTCAGTTGTTTTGATGATAGGCCTTGAGCCATGATATGATGACTAAGAGAAACCCCTCCATAATCTCAAATTGTACTGCACTTCATTTGTTTTGTCTTCTTTTTGGGCATACTGACCATCTCATAGGGCCACCCTAAATCCTTCATTAGAATATTATCTCCTCCATACCGCATCTTTTGTATCCTTGTTTCAGCTACTTTATGACTTAATCTGCAAAATCTCATTTTTACTATTCCAACTTCTTCATCCAATGGAACCCTCTGTTTCCAAAGACTTGCAGGTACTCCTTCCACATCCTTGTAAAGACCTGCACTTACTATCATAAAAATGGACATAACAGATGATATCCATACCACTATCCATAACAAACTAGCCTTTGATATAGGATTTGAAGTAGCTTCGTCATTGCTGCACTTAAGGGCTTTTCTTTTCTTCTCTCTTTTATGGCGTTTGATTGAGATTGTCTCACTCAAATCAGTAACCTGAATGATTTCCTCCTTTTCTTCATAGGCTTCCTCTCTACTTGAGTTTGGAAAAATTCCATAGCAGGAAGATGGGTCTTCTGCATGGAGCCAAGCCAACATGTTTTCTTCTTCATATAAATTTGCTTCTTTAATTGGATCTGCTTCTCGGTTGTCCAACAATTCTTCTTCCATACAAACACCAATTTTCTGCATCATGTTGGTATGTCATTGATTTTCTGGTCCTTCTTTTAAAAATATCTACTGCAACTCTTTTCCCTCTTGCTTTACCCACATTGTGTCTTTACCCCAGTCATGCAGCACATTGGCATGCCTTAACCAAGGTCGCTCAATCAATAGGGGGAAACTTCCTTCTACCTGTGGCAGCCTTAGAACAACAAAATCCAAGTTAAAAATGGTACCTTGTATCTTGACTGGGACTCCTAGAACCACTCCCATAGGCCTTACTATGCTTTGGTCTACCAGTGTTACAATGAAGTTGACAATTCTTGAAGGGTGTAGTCCAATATTTTTCATGGTATATTCAGGCATCAAGTTAATGCCAGAACCACCATCGACAATGACTCCTTGGAACTCATGACCTTTGATAGAGACTGTTAACCGAGGGCTCTTATAATCTGTGAGGGGTGCTTCCCCTAAAATTCTATCTTTATGCATAACAGTAGCCTTTGCCACTAAACTTGTTGTGGAAGCCTCATCAATTATCTGCAAGAGTTCTGACCTGAATTTCCCATCCATCTTTATTAAATCAAAAATATTGAACTCCTTTTTCATGGACTTGAGTAGTCTTGAAGCTTCTGATTCCTTAATAACATGGGCTCCACTTGACTTATCAAACTCCTCATGAGCCCTGTTGAATGCATGTCCAATGGCATCACTGGTACCTATGAGATTTTCTTTTTGCCTTGTATCTGCACATGTGGTGGCTTTGTCTTCAGATGTCTCTTTGTCTTTGTTCACTCCATTAATCCTTGATTCTTGACCTATTTCTACTTGGGCCTTCCCCTTGCTTCTTGTATGCACTGTAAAAGATTCAATTTCTTCTAACTGCACCACCCTGGTAGATGGCAATGGCACATTGACTTGATCTACCATTTCTTCTTTGCGCACAAAAATCATTTGAATGTGGGGCCCAGATGAAGATGCTTGGTTCTTAGGACAACAATTAGTACAGGGATCTCTGGCCTCTGGGAAGTTCCTACAAGGAGGGGCATTTTTTGGTAGAGTGCACCTACTTTGGTAATGCACACGTTCTCCACATCTGAAACAAATAATTGGCCTCCTTGGCCCATTTCCAAAGTTATCCCTATGTCTAGGGTTGTAATTATTACCTTGATTAGGTACTGCTGCCATTACATTGGTTGGTGGTAGGGCTCCTCCTTGTGTCCAATATGTTGTTGCAGGCATTCCTCTTGACTGACATTCATGGGCCTCATGACCAGCTTTCTTGCATAGCTGGCAAGTTATACTTAAAAGTGGACATTCACTTACCACATGACCCTGCTCGCTGCACATGGTACACCATAAGCCACCTCCCTTGAGTTCGTGCAACCTCCCTTGAGTTCGTGCAACTCCTGTCGAAGTTGAGCCAGCTCTTCTGCTTGGGCTTCCTTTTTCTTTTGTAGCTTCAATGCTTCAATTT
>CM035444.1:66750269-66932769 GCA_020310875.1 Ceratopteris richardii
ATATCCAAATAAATTATCTCATACCAGTTTTGAGGCATCTAACTCTATTAGAGCCAAGAGATAAGAGATCCTGATATAGTCAAGTAGTGGCCTTAATGATCTACATATTGACATCTCTATCACCACTCCAGTATGGCAGATGGGATTCATAGAGCATCACAAATACCTAGATGTATACTTACTACATGCAAGAGTTGCCATTGGGCAACTCAAGAGTCTCCTAACAGCAGCCCGAGACAGACAGAGGGTGGGCAACTCAAAAGTCTTCTAACAGCAGCTCGAGACAGAGAGAGGAAGGGCTATAGAAATCATTAGAAAGAGGAGGATATGCAGATTGTGCCCATCAAAGCGAGTGCAAAGAGCATTTCACTTGCAGATGCCCTCAGTACATAGAGATCAGTGACAGACATAAAGATGTACTCAGTACATCTCGCTCCTTGTCCCAATTACTTGTGACATCCAATTTCAGAAAACATGGAGATGTTTGAGCTTCAAAGACACAAAGACGAGATGCTTTCTAGAGCTCATCCAGCAGAGACCAGACTGAGATAGCCTACACTTCAATGATTATTACAGAGATGGTGAAAGACTTGCAGAGACGGTGAGAGACAACATTAGAGCACTCTAGACAGCCTGAACTCTTGAGGAGAGAAAGACACAGAGTGCATGCAAACAGCATTGGATCCTTGGCTTTAGGACCTCTAGACAGCATGCAGCTGCTATCATAGGATAAGACTCCTTGATACACTCAGAGGTCATGGAGTGTGATGACTCTGTGATACACTCAAAGTTCTTTTAAGTGTAAGGCCTCAGATCATGCACACGTGCAATGGAGACAACCCTTTTGCATTTTTCCCCCATGAATATTCCCTTGCATTATCATGTTTGTACATTCATAGCATATAGTTTCTCACTCGCCATCATATCCCTACCATAAATCCTTGAGCTTTACTGTTGTATCATAGTCCACATAGCAAATACCACATGCACTGACTTTCAGTTTGCATATTTTTCTTTTTTTTCTTTTGTGATAATTCAGTACATGTCCATATAGTTGGATAACTTATCCCATGGGCCAATTTGGCCCTCCATAAACATTCATATAATTTTCTTTCTTTTTCTTCCAATACTGAATTATGACAATGCCATCTTACTACAATCACCAATTGGGGGGTGAGGAATATGTGGGATATTCACAATTAGGAAAAAATTTCTCTCTGATCTTAAGTTTCAAAATTCAACCTTAAGAATGTACTCATAAGCTTGTGTAGCTGGGTCTACAGACTGTAGTCAAAAAAGACTACTAAGGCTCGAGGACAGAAGGTAATTTTGAACTTGAGTAACAGACTACAAGCTACACACATATGTAGTAACGTGCACAAGTAATCACCTAGATGTTCCTGTCTTTCATGGCTTTAATAGCCTTGGCATCTTCTTGCATGCCAGCAGCTTCATATATATTAATTAAACATATATAAGGTGCTGCATCAGTATTGTCTACTTGAATTGCGTGCTCAAAGGCCCATTTGCCAATGTTCACCTCTCCCCACTTCTGGCAGGCACCTAAAAGGGAAGACCAAACTGCAGGATAACTAGTAGATGGCATCCTTTGGATCAAAACAATAGCCTTATCAAAGTGCCCTGCCCGTCCAAGAAGATCAATCATGCAATTGTAGTGCTCTACATCTGGCAAAATGCCATACCTTGAGCTCATACTTGAAAAATATATTTGGCCCTCCTCAACAAGACCACAATGGCTGCATGCATTCAGAACAGTTGAGAATGTAATTACATCTGGGAAAATACCCTTGCTCTGCATTTGTTCAAACCAGTTCAGAGCCTCCTGGCCTTTACCTTGATGTGCATAAGCTGTGATTATTGTTGACCAAGGCACAGGGCTATCAATCAAGAGCTCTTCAAGCAAAGCCTTTGCTTTTGCAATTGCACCACACTTTGCATACATGTCGATCAAGGCAGTTCCAAGCACATTGTTACTCTGTAATAAGCCCTCCTGAGATATTTGTTCATGAATCTTTTTCCCCTTTTCAACTGCATGTAGCTCACCACAAGCCTTCAACATGCAAGTGAAGGTAATTTCATCAGGGAAAAGGCCTTTCGATTGCATCTTCTTGAAACAGTGAAGAGCCTCCTCAGCGTGCCCACGTTCAATCATCCCCGCCATCAATGCATTCCAGGTGGCAACACTAGAAACAGAAAGCTTCTCCAAAACATTTTTAGCACTTGTGAATGCACTACATCTGGCATACATGTCCACCACAGCAGATCCCAATGCAATATCATCCTCAAGCAACCCTCGTTTTATCAACTCTCCATGGATCACATGTCCCTTATCAAGTCCTCTTATGATGCTGCATGCTTGAAGAATCAAATTGAAGGTTGCTTTATTTGGATGGAAGCCACTTCGTTGTAACTTTTCAAAGTACTCGAAAGCACTATCAATCTGCCCCTCTTCTATGTATCCTGCAATAAGAACATTCAAAGAAGCTACATTCGTGAGATGAAGCTCATCAAGTACTTGCAGTGCTTTAACAAGCACCCCACACTTAGCATACATGTCTACTAAAGCTGTTGCCAGAATTTGATGCTTATCAAGTAGGCCTTGTCTCGCAATGGCATCATGAATCTCTTCTCCTCTCTTGATAGCTCCTATGCTGCCACATGCCTTCAATATGCAGACGAAGGTTACTACATCTGGATGGATGCCCTCATGTTGCATTAATTCTAGACAGTTTAGAGCATCTTCAGCCTGCTCGTGATCCACATATCCTGTTATTAAAGTGTTCCAAGAAACTACATCTCGAAGAGGCAATTCATCAAACACAATTTGTGCCTTTTCAAGAGCAGCAAATTTAGCATACATATCCAGCAATGCATTGCCAAGTACAATATCTTTCTCCAGTAACCTAGTGCTGGATATCTCTTGGTGAATTTGTTCCCCTTGTTCCGTATCCTGTAAACATGCACAAGCATTTAAGACACAAGTGTAAGTAACTGCATCTGGGACGATGCCCTTGCTCTTTAGCAGTTCAAAACAATCCAAAGCTTCTCCACCGTAACCATGCTGGGAATATCCTGCTAAAAGAGAATTCCAAGTTATTACATTTTGAACAGGAAGCTCCTGAAGGACTGCTCGAGCTTTCTCAAGTAGGCCACACTTGGCATACATATCAACAAGTGCATTCCCAAGCACAGTACTACTTGCCAGCAGCCCTTGTCTTGCAATCTCAAAATGCACCTGTTGCCCCTTTTCAGCTGCTCCTACACTACCACAAACTTTTAGAATGTAAGCAAATGTTACTGAGTTTGGTGATGGACCCCTCTGTTGCATCCATTTGAAGCAGGCCCAAGCATCTTCAAACTCTAAATTTTCAACATACTCTGCTATCAATTCATGCCATGAAGTCAAATACCCAACTGGAAGCTCTTGAAGCACTTGTTGTGCTTTTGCAAGTGCTCCACAACTAATGTACATGCTTACTACTGCAGTACCTAACACTACATTTTTTTCTAACAATCCCATACTAGTAATCTGATCATGAACTTGTATTCCTTGTTCCAGTGCCCCCAGTTTGCTGTAAGCTTTCAAGCAGCAAAGGAAGCTTATCTCATCTGGAGAAATACCCTCATGATGCATGAGCTCAAAACTCTTCACAGTATCTTCACTCTTCCCTTGATTATTATATCCTGTCATTAAAGCATTCCAAGTAACAACATCCCGTACAGGAAGTCCATCAAAAACTTCCCGTGCCTTTGACAAGACCCCACACTTGATATACATATCCATTAGAGCTGTTCCAAGCACTACATCCTTTCTTAGCATGTCCTGTTGAACAATCTCATCATGAATCTGCTTAGCAATGGCAGGTTCTCCAATGCTGCCACATGCTCTCAAGATGGAGGTGAAAGTTACTTCATCAGGTGAAAGTCCCTCAAGTTTCATTTGTTTGAAACAGTTGAGAGCTTCTTCGTACCGTCCATGTTGGCTATAACCTGCAATCATGGCACTCCAAGAGAACCGATCTGAGGGAAGCTCAATGAGAAGCAGCTTTGCTTTTGAGAACAAAGCACACTTGGCATACATATTGATTAATGCAGTTGTTACATATGCGACTTCTCCTAGGACACCGCTTTTCAAGATATCTGCATGAATTCTAGCACCCTTACACAAATCTTTGTTTATGCTACATGCTTTGAGCAAGGCCACAAAGGCCTTGCATTCTGAAGCCAAGCTTTCAATCATTGGTATGGCCATTTTCCCCTGGCCTTGCACATTCTTTCCAGCATTGACACCTCTGGAACAAAAATTATTTGCAATATTATCATCAAACGGATAAACCCTGCATAGAAGCAGAGACTTAAAATTGATTTCATGGTCTTCATATAACTCGCAAGCTTTCTATGATGACACAGAGCTTCTGAACAATGCCCAACGAAATCTGAAGCGACAGGGCAACCCATTTCTTGTCTGCTTATGCTTATGCCAGCCATAAATCTTCTACTCTGCATTCGTATTGTGATAAACAATTCTGAACCAATAAAGGCAAAGAAACCATTCCAGTCACCCCTTCAATACAGCCAAGAAGGGACACGACAAGCTTTCACAGAAACACATGGCATAACATTCTATTGTAAAGATTTTGACTACAAATATGCCCACTTCCCTACCAACTCTTATATCCTCTCTCCAACATTCACATATTGGAATGAAAGTGCTTTGCACTCTATATTCAAATAGGTGGAAGGTACAGAGTAAAGATTCAGTGGCCTGAAAGACTATACCAGCCTGAAATAAATTGAATCCACAGTCCGAACACAGATCTGCAGCTTCTTATCAGGATAAAAACTTCTATACAACACTCAAAGAAATCTCAAACAGCAGGCCACTCAACTTCTTGTGTGCTTAATTGTATACCAGTATCCAACCTGACATCCTGCTTTCAGACCACACACCCTAATGATTCAATTCAGGTTGTGAGATGGTTACAATCATCCATTCAGCAGTAGCACGGAGGAGCACAACAAGTAACTCTAAGACGCAGAGTCCAAACGTATAAATTAATAATTTACACCTATCGTTCCCATGAATGAGTACACCGGGTGCCTGCTGCAAGAGAACAAAGTATGGACATCCCTTGCTGTGAATATAACTTCCCGAGGGATTGTTTTCTCGTGTACGCTCTTTGAAGTGAGGATGCTGGTTGCTGCAGTCTCTCATGCACGTGAAGGCTCTGACGGTTAGAAGATCCTTGCATTCAGCTGAAACATCCATGTTGCCTCTGAGTCTCCCGAGTCCGACCTTGATTGAATTGATATCTCCCCGAACAATATGGAAAATACCTCCTCATAACGCTAATCTTTTTGCTGTTTTAGAGTTTGATGCATGGTATATTACAAGAATCCTTGTCCTCTCACCAGAAAACTTCTCAGGTATGATCAAAGGCCAGGTTCAAATCCCGGTGGCATAAGAGGAGTGAGAAAACAAGCTATATCCTTAACTTTGACCATCCCTTTCAATGCACAGTCACAAGAGGATAGCATATAAGTTTGTCGTAAGTGCATAGGGAATCTATCCCATGCTTATGAGTCGATAGCTCAAAATCCTCGAGTTTGGAATATTCCCAAACCTTTCAATTTTCTTTCAAGGGAGCAGATTAGCCACATACTATGGCAAAGTCGAACATAAGCATCTTTTGCTTTCGCAAATGCTTCGTTCCCATATGCCGCTCGCATGGATTCAATGTTGTTGCCAGTGTTCTAATACACGAGAAAAGGACGTACAACTCAAGAGTTTGAAGTTCAAGGAATGAGTCCTCGTACTTCGCCAAGCTTTTATATTGCAAACCATTTGCCCTGTGGACAATCCCTTGCTTAAATGTGTATTAACCATAAATGGGTATTTAAGCAGGTTGCCTTCGAACATAAGAAGGCTGCGATCGGCGATACTTGCGGTTACTGCTGGTCAGCGGAATTTTCGGGCCGCTTTCTCCGGGTATCGTCGGCTGGGTGTCGCCGGGCGCCCGAAGGCTGTCCGTTCTCGCGTGTGGGGGGGACTCTTCATCCGCCGATCGCGATCGCCGGGAGCCCCTAAGCTAGAGAAAAGGAAGACCTTTTAGAAAAAAAAAAAAAAAGAAGAAAAAAAGAAAAAAGAAGAAAAAAAAAAAGAAGAGAAGAGGGGAAAAAAAAAAAAAAAAAAAAAAGAAAAAAAAAAAAAAAAAGGAAAATAGAAAAGATTCGTAAAGAAGAAGTGTGCTTCCCTTTATTGTTGGATTTTTGGCCCTTTTGTCTTTCCCGGTAAAGCAAAGTGTTGGGCTTCGACGTGATCGGAGGGGAGAGTCTTCCGCGTTAGTGTTCTTTTTTCTTTCCATGTTGGAGGGTTTTGCCGCTGGGTATTGAAAAGTAAAAGTGGTACAAGTTCGTTTGGCCATGGATGTGGCTTCACCCTCTCTCGTGAAAAGTAATCGGGCCCCTCCCCCTGGGGAGACCGATACACTGGCCGCGCTGTTGGAGGGGGGGTCGTGTGCCGCCCCTGGGGCACCCGAAAGTGCTGAATCCCCCATCGTGTCTCTCAGTAGACCCGCAGTTCTATCTGCTCAGGAGGAGCTCAAGAAAGTTTGCCTCGTCGGCCAAGTGTTTGGCCCTAGGCCCCCGCTCGAAATCGTACGACAATGGCTTCGAAAAGAGTGGTTCCCTCGAGGACTAATTGTCAGCAAATGTCAGTTTTTACCAGCAAACCACATGCTGCTAATCTTCGAAAATGAAGAGATGGCGTTCCAAGCCCTAAGCGTTGGCACCTGGCAGCTCGGTCGGGCGACCCTGTGCCTATTCAGATGGTCCCCGGACTTTACTCCCAACAAATCGAAATCACTTCGATACCCCCTGTGGGTTGAGCTCCCTAACCTCCCATACTTTTTGTACAACTTCGTGTGGGACATTGTCTCTCCTATCGGCAAGCCGTTGGCTTCACGCGAAGACATTGGTGGTCTCATCTATGAAGGTGCAAGACACTCGTTCAATGCTAGGTGGCACCCGCAAATCTGCGTCGAGGCCGACCTCAGTTCGCCGCTTCCATCAACGATCAAAGTGGACATGGGCGAAGGAGATGTTTGGGAGCAGGATATCACCTACAAAAACCTTCCCAACGCGTGCTTTCGCTGTGGTCAGCAAGGTCACAGGATTAAAGACTGCCCTCTCAGACAAAAAAACAAGCGATTTCAAGAAGCCTCCAAAACTGCTCAAGACAACTTTGGCGAATTGACCCACTCGACCAAGGAAGGGGAAGGCAAGGGCCTCCTCAATCCACAAGCTGATGCTGATGGCTTTACTGAAGTTAGAAGAAGAAGGAAAAGAAGTCCGAGAGCCAACGGTGAGAGAAACAACCTGCCAATTACCCCCTACAGCAATTTGTATTGCAATCTTGGAAAGGAGATCAACGAGCTTGACTACCCAGGTGGGAAGCCACCTGAGGTTGACACCTCCGACGAAGCCCTAGAGATCCCTGTCAACAAAGAAACCCCCCAGGAGGGTTACACTACAAGCAAAGAAGATGGCTTCACCACTAGTAATGAAGACAACATGGATAGTGAAAGCTCCATCATTGGATCGACGATCCCGGAAACGGTGCCGAGCTCGGGGTACAATTCTCCCCGGCAAGGAGCATCCCGCAAAGGAAAACAGCCTATGGAGTTACCCTGGAAAAGCCCCCATAAGAACCGATTTCCAAGTCGGGATCAGATCCCAGCGAAAAAGAAAGACGAAGCCAAGAGAAGAAAGGACAAGGCTCCCTCCCGCAAAGAGGGATCAACACAAAAATGATCGTCATCTCGCTAAATGCTAGAGGGTTAACCGACCCCTCAAGAGCGACCATCATTGGTCAATGGCTCCGCGACATTAGCTTAAACCCAGACATTATATGTATTCAAGAGATTAAAATCGACGGAGAAGACCTCCAGAAACGGCTCAGACAGGTCTCCTCGGCCCATGTGTGGATCCCTACGAAGCACCTGCGGGGGTCCGGAGGAACGGTTATCGGTGTTAAAGGTCTCTGGCTTGAAAAGCTTGAGAACTCCATTGAAGATGTGGGTCACCGTTGGATTGCGGTCTCTTTTGGTGCTCCTCTTTGTGTTACTATGGTTTCTTTGTACGCCCCTAACGGGGATTTGGAGAGACTGAACACTTGGGCTTCATTAGAATCGCTTCCCCACAACGTGCTTATTTGTGGTGACTTCAACATGGTGGAGGACCCTATGGACAGATGGATGGGCAAGGGCAGGGTCATAGACGGTCGGGAGAAAGAAACGTGGGACATGACCAAACTCCACTTGGATCTGGTTGAACTCAAAGACTCGAATGGCTTTTCTTGGTCGAATCTCCAAGCGGGCGAGGATCTGAGGAAAGCTAGACTCGACAGATGCTACATCTCTCAGAGCTTTACTCATCAGTGGGGCCACCCTACCATCACGCAGCGCACTGACCTCACCATCTCTGATCACTACCCGATCATTATCACTTTTCAACCTTCCAACAAGGTCCGCAAGGCTCCGTGGTTCCATGCCAACGCTGCCACCTTCTCTCTCCCCTCCGTCCATCAAGAGATTGCCGATGTGTGGAAGGTGGAGTTCGCCTCTGGCATGGCCCCAGCCAAGTGCTGGAGAAGCGCGGTCGACAAGTCTCATAAGATCATGATCAGAACTAAGAAGATGCTCGAGACTGTGCGACGGGCTCGTAGGGAGGCTCTCTACCAGAGACTCTGGCGGCTCGAGGAGGAAGTGAACAAAGGAAAACACCAAGCCCAGAAAGGTCTCCGAAAAATCAGAGCGGTGTTGAGATACGAGGAAGAAATACAAAGGAAAAACTTGCAAATTTTCTTCAAGGAGTGGTGGGCTGGCAAAGCCGACAAACCCACCAAAGAGATGTGCCGTATCCTTAAAAGGAAACACAACCGAGATTCGATCCCCCTACTGCTAGATCCACACGGCAATGTATGCAATTCGGAAGAAGATAATTTTGGCATCATCGAAGGGCACTTCACGAGACTCCTGGGAACCTCGAACCCCCTCTCCCACCATAGAAGGGACTGTATGGCTGCAATTTCTAGGGTTTCCCCCCGGAGGATACCACCTAACCTCCACTCCCTGCTTCATGCCCCTATCTCCGAATCAGAAATCATTGAGGTCATTGATGCCCTCCCTCTCGGTAAAAGCCCGGGACCTGACGGACTCACCAACGAGTTCTTTAAATCCTTCAAGCTGGTGGTTGCCACCCCTCTTCGGATGGTTTGGCAAGAAGCGCTAAAGTTTGGTGCTCTTCCTTCTTGTCTAAATAATGGAATTATCAAGTTGATACACAAGAAGGGGGAAAAGAACAGAATCAAGAACTGGCGGCCTATTACGATGCTCCAAACAGGATACAAGATCATCGCCAAAGTCATTGCCAACAGAGTCTCGTGCCATCTTAGATCTTGGCTAAGTGAGGACCAAAAAGGCTTCATCAAAGGCAGGTCTATCCTGGAAACCATTATGAATATTTGGGAAGGTATTCAATTTGCAAATGAGTCTAATCAAGATGTGGTTTTCCTCAAGATTGACTTTGACAAAGCCTACGACAGGCTGGAATGGGACTATATTCTGCAGTCGCTTCAGGATCTTGGATGTAGTCAGAAATTCACCAAGATGATCGCGACCCTTCTTGGAAACGCAACGACCCAAATTAACGTGAACGGCAAACTTTCGAAGGTGATCCATCTTAGAAGATCTATTAGACAAGGGTGCCCTCTGGCCCCCCTTCTGTTTGCCATCGCCACTGAGGGGCTGAGCAGACTGGTAGCGCATCATGTGGAGGCTGGCAATATCAAAGGCCTCCGGCTGCCTCACGACCACAGTCAAATCATCATGAGACTATTTGCCGATGATATGAACGCGTTCGTTCACAATGATAATACCAACCTGGAGACTTTCTGGAGGTGTCTTGCTACCTTTTGTGAGGCCTCTGGATCCAAAATCAACCACTCTAAGACCGCCTTTAGGGCCATTGTGGGACATCTTCCTGGCCTTCTCATTGATCATGGCTGTCAAATCATTCCGCAGGGCCAAATCTTTCGTCTTCTTGGAATCCCATTGGGGTTTGGCGTCTCTATGGAGCAGCGATGGAACTGGGTGTTGGCCAAACTCGAAAACAAGCTTAACTATTGGAAAGGTATGCAAATCAATCTTGCTGGGTGTGCGATGGTTATCAACACGTTCCTCCTCTCTTCTACCATCTATTTCCTTTCTTGCTGGAGACCGAATGAGCAAGGCCTGTCCAAAATGAGTAGTATTTGTAGAAACTTTCTTTGGACGGGAGATCACAACAGAAGGGGGGTGCCTAAAATCAAATGGGCCATCTGCACTAGCCCCAGAGATTGCGGGGGGCTTGGTATCCTGGACATCGGGTGTATGGCTAACAAACTGGTAGCCAAATGGATGATTAAGGCTTGGTGCAATAGGGAGGCCTCGTGGGCCAAGCTGATCTTCAGAAATAAGAATGAGTTGGCTCCCATGGGGTTCCCAAACTGGAAGAATCTCGACATCATGACCCTGCTATTCTCCGCGATCCCTGTCTTCCCGAAAGGCTCTAATCTCGTATGCTCCCTTTGGAAGGGCTGGAACAAAGTCAAAAGCTTCACAAGAATTAGTGAGGACTGGAAGTGGGCGGCCGAAATCAGACAAAACGACTCTATCTGGTTCCCGATACATGGCATCCGGAGTGTGGAGTCATGGAACATTCAAAATGCCAAGAGATTATGGAACAAAGGATTCAAAAAATGGAAACACCTCTGGAAACAGGATACCAACAGCTATTGATCCCTGCAAAAACATCTCCTTCGAAGAATGGAACACTTTGCAAAGCAGATGCCTCGCATGGGATCGACACAAGACTCGCCTTCTCATGGGACACGATGCACCAAACTCGCTTGGTCTCAAATGGCACAATGGAAACAAGCTACTCAAAATCCCGAACATCAAAGAAACGGCTGACCACCAGACCAGCCTCAACAAGAAGTGGCGCCTGTCTTGGACGCGGCTTCGATGGGACATGAAATTCATGGGTATCTGGCACCCCCTTATCGAGGTTAAGAAGTCTGTCCTCTTATGGCAAATTCTGCATCGGGGAATTTGGACCAACCATAAGGCTAGCAAACTTTGTGGGATCCCTCCTTGGTGCAAGCGCTGCCACCGGGCTATCGAAGACGTCCCACACATCTTCCTTACCTGCCCCAACTCCTACAGAATCTGGCAGACGGTTGGAAAGAAAATCAGACTTCAAAATCAGTTTAGTTGGAAACAAGTCCTTTTGGGAGAAGCGATCGGCTGCTCTGCGACACTCTGGAACGCCATCAGAGGGGAAGTCTTGTGGAAAATTTGGCGGGAGAGGTGTGCTCTCAACTTCGGCGATACCCCCAGGGAGTGGTCGATAGAGAAATCACTATTCCTCCTTGGCAAAAGGATTGTTAACAGTAAGAAATCCCCCCCCCCTTCAGGCACCATCAAGTCCTCATTTTGATCAACAACAAGCTCAAACCCAAGTGGGCCCCGCATGAGGGCGATGAGAGGGTGATTAACCTTCTATGTAATGCAACCTAGAACTCATTTAAGCTTCCCCTGCTTTGTGGGATTTGGGGGGTCCCGTGGGCACTAGTCCCCTTCTATTGTACCTTTGTTTCTTAACTTAATTCAAGTCCGGGAGAGTAGGCTATTGCCGAACTTCCTTTAGTTAAAAAAAAAAAAAAGGCTCCTGCTTTGTGGGATACGGGGAGCTCTGTGTATGCTATGCACATTCATTGCCTATTCAGTTTAATATAGAAGGTAGGCCAAAGCTTGAACTCCCACTTTGAAAAAGTCATCGAATAGAGTTCTAGAACTCCCCACATGAGAGTCATGCTTTCACATAATAACCCTTTTTGGTTGAATCAATTTGCATCTTGACTGTTGTATGTCCATTGTTTTATGGTATATAGGGCAAATCAATAGATTTTTTTGAGTTGCAAATCAAGTAATCAATATATTTTTTTGAGTTGCAAATCAAGTAGAGTTTTGACTACTGTATGCCCTGTTTTGTGGGATATAGGGAATCCCATGAGCAATATGCGGATTTACCATCTGATTTCAAGTTTAGTCATTCTATAATATAAAACAATGAGTCAAAAGTTGAGCCTTTATTTTTCTTGAATCCCTCATGGATTGCATAATCTCTTCGTGCTCTTTCATTCAAAGGGTGAAGTATCCAAAGGGATTCAACAAGTCCTTGGCATATATGGAGATGCACTTTTGAATGAGGTTGATTTTACAAATTGGCATTCTTCTACATAAGGAGGCTACATGAACGTGCCTTTAAGAGATGAGGTAGATTGCAAAAAATACTACGTTCTTTATAAATACATATCCTATAATCACATCTCCTGTTATGATGTCTCAAAGAGAAAGAAGAGATGGCCCATAAATACATATCCTATAGTCACATCTCCTATTGTGATGTCTCAAAGAGAAAGAAGAGATGGCTTATAAATAGAGGATAAGTCTAGAGTATTTTGGCTCTCTATTTAAGAATTGTTCTTTTAACTTTAATTAATAGAAATAACAAGTGTACAAGTGAAGTGGCCTAGACCCCATGGGATCCCCCGAGTCCCACAAAGCAAGGGTTTGTCTGAATCACCTTGAGGAACTTAGATGGAGCAACAGCAATATTCTTGATAAAATTCTGAGATTCAAGAAGAATGTGGACCTCCATGTCATGCTTAATAGGAGAAAAATCAGTAGCGTTATTGGGTGAAGCGATCAGTTGTTCCTCAACAATGTGGAATGCTATAAGAGGATCTCAAAAGAGTGCCGCCAACTTTGGTAGAGCCTTTAAGACATCATAGAGTGTATTTAAGAATTGTTCTTAGTTCGAGGCCTCATCCAATGGAAAGTGTGAAAAGAGTAAGTTGTTCCGAGTATGAACAAAGTAGAAATTCAAGTATGTAGTCTACAACTGTGATGATGGTAATTAAGTATGTGGAAGGTAAAACATATTGTTTGGCTATCCTCAAAGGAATTTCGATAAAAATCCAAAAAGCATGAATAGATGCTTAGACTAAGCAATACAAAGATTCCTATAAACTCCCACCCAAGGTAGCTACTTAAAACTTCAGTAAGAAAGGAATCTAAAGATAAGAAGTAAACAACTCTTGTTGCTACAAATTGGTCAAGTATAATCAATTGAACTTGAATATGAAACATTCAAGTACTTGGAATTGTTATTGGTTTTCATTTGAAAATCCTAGCAAAGAAGAATGGATATTCTATCAAGAGATTTTCAAGTTTCCAAGGGAAAGCATGAGATCATGTGAAGGAATCAAAACCTAGAATATCAAGTTAGAAGCAATGCCTGAATTTCAAAATTCTTTTAAAGAATTGAAGAGAGAAGGTACTCTTTGAAGATATATTTAGAATTCTAGATAAATCTTACTCACAAGTCATTGTGAATATAAAATAGGGTGGTATAGGACACTAGATTTTATATTCAAATTGATGTAGGAAAGATGGTATGGGACATCAGACCATGGGATGATAATTATATTTTAGTCCTAGAATGTATCTTGAAGTTAGATTTGATCCTCAGGGAATTAAAACTCAAAGAAGAAGTTTAAATTCAAGGAGGATAATATAATGATCTCAAGATACTTCAAGATCAAGTATGTATGAAGATACGAAGTAAATAACTTCCAAGATTTTCTCTTTGAAATAGGACAAAGACTTGTTCTTATTTGAATTATGGGACACTTCAAGATAAAGTGTTTTTTATTCATAAATATTTGATAAATTTTTTAAGAAGTAGGACTTTGACATTGAGTTGATCTTTTCAACTAAGGATTTTATTGACTAAGTCAAACATCAAGTTCCTTGTGCAACTCAGTAAATTCAATGTGACTCAAAGCAATGCACAAGAATTGCATTCCTATTACGCAGTCATAAAGATTGAATATAGGCAAGAACTTAGTCTCAAATGAAGCATTATTTGAGTAAAAAACTCATCAAAAGAGCCTCAATGAGTGCATACATTGATGCTAGATACCACACTAGTATCTTGTGGTTGGATGATGTTTTTTATTTGATCTAAATCTTTTGAGAATCCAATTTATTTCTCTTAAAGAAAGGAAAAATGCTTCAATACCTTGTTGAAGCAGATCTTTGAGAAGTTAAAGTCTTGAGTCATCTAGAACTTGACTCATAGAAAGTTCATGTATCTTTGAATTTTGAATTTTTTGTATAGACTTTTTGTTCTTTTCTTTTGCTTTCTGAATCTTTTGGATTTGACTCAGATAGGGCATCTTATTCTTTTTGCAATAGATTAGGATTAGCCGATTGGAACAAGATAACCAAATTAAACATCCTAGACAGACGTTATGTACAAGAACCCATTCAATATTCAAAAGATGCTAAGTCTAAGTTGAATTATTCATTTAAGTTTGTTTTAAGTTATCTAGCATACCTCTAAAAGAATTTATAGAGTTTAGTACACTCTATAATAGAGAAGTTAGGAATTGTTCACCAGCTTGACAATTCCAAAGAACTTTTAGCCATAGTCTTTTGAGAAAAGTTTCCTGAGTTGGATAATTTTCATTTTGATATTGACTTGGTCAACTTTAAGAACGATTGACCAAATATAAATGGCACACTTTCCCTTATATTTTTTCATAGGATTTTTTAGGCCCATTAGGACATAGCGGTCCTCCGGTCAGGTAAAAAAATCAAGGAAATATCGGTTGAGAGTATACCATTGTACAAACATCCAAGTTTGATGTTTGGGTCAATCACACTTCTAGTTTTCCAAATCAAATTCAAATGAATCAAGAGTTCTCAAAGAATTGATAGGGATAAGAATCCCAACTTAGTTACTAAGTCCATACACGATTCATGCCTAGAAATGGACTAGCAAATTGAATCCACCCAATTCACATGTTTGTGCCTAGATTTCACCTATTAAAACAATGAATTGGCCAGGGATGTTATTAGATACACCCCTATTATTCATTCACTACTTTGTACTTTGACCAGTTTATCAAAGTGCAAAGCTAGATTGTGTTTTGAATCATTTGGGCAGGGATCCCACCACAGAGATGAGACATGTTCTTCCGGTTTTAGAACATGAGGCTTGAGGGTTGCCTATAGTATTCATATAGCTCTATTTTTGAGGACGAAAATATTTTTCCAAGGGGAAAATGTAATACATTAAGCCTATGATCTAAGGTTCTGATTGGTTTAGACAGACTTAAAATCAGACACTGTTTGGTCGCTCATGTGTATGACCAAAGATCTCGAGACTAGACTTACGTAACACATCATGTGCTCTTGTAAAAAAGTGATCCACTTAGCTTAGTGGTTAAGTCTCAAGGGTGTGAAGGAGGAGGTGGGATACATGGGGAGAGTATTTTGCCTAAAGAGCTCTAGAGCCTTCTAGAAGCATCCACTTGAATTAACTCGAGTTAATTGGGACACTTGGCATACATGTAGTTACATGGCCGACACATGGATGGTTAGAATCCACCTGCCCAAGAAGAAAATCCCCTAGAGAGAGCTATATATAGAGGCATATGGTCGGGAGGAGAGTCATCTCTCTAGCACATGGTGGTGGTCATAATCCTCATTTTCTTGCACTTGTCCCAAGGTATAGTAATTATATCCCCCTTCTTGTGTCTATCTTGCAATACCACTGAGAGGTTCAAAAGATTCAAGTAGTATCTCTCTAGTCTACATCTTCCTTTTTCCCATGGTATCTAGCCCTTTAGTATGAAACATGGAGCTGAGTGCAATACTTCATGCTAGAGTGGCCCTTGATATAGTTGGTAGGAGGTCTCCTTTGCACTTTAAACACTAATAAATATGTTAGAATTCTACCTCCTCCAAGAAAGTTGTAGGCTTGCAATGAGTTTTTTCCTCTTGATAATTGGTTGGACATCATTTGGTCCATATCTTTGTAGTCATTTGGGTCTTCTAAAGTATGAACAAAATCATTCGTAAATTTTTTAATAGGAATCAGTTCATGCATGCATCCATAGATACACATCTCAATCATGCAAAGAGAGTGCTAAGGTTTGTGAAGAGTACAATTAAGTATGGGTTGCTATATAGGTATGATGAAGAACTTCAAGTAAGAGCATGGAGTGATGCAGATTGGGCAAGGAGTTTTGATATTACAAGGCCAACTTTTGGCTATGTTTTCATGCTAGGTACAAAAGCAATTTCATGGATGAGCAAAATGCAGCCCACAGTTGCATTAAGTTCAACAGACGTTGAATAAAGAGCTTTAGCCCTCACTACATGTGAAGTAATGTGGCTTAAAGAGCTCTTCAAAGATCTTGGTATACAACTTGGACCAATTCCAATTTGTGGAGATAACTTGTCAAGCCTACATCTTGCTAAAAAGCCAATGTATCATGCAAGAAGCAAGCACATTGAGGTGCATTATCATTATGTAAGGGAAAGGGTTTCAAGTGGGGATATTTTTGTTCATTTTGTAGGTACAAAGGACCAAGTTGCAGATATCTTCACCAAAATCTTGGATGTGACCAAGTTAACAAAGTTTTCAAAGGCTATGAGCTTGCTTGATATGGACACTACCACCTTAAGCTTGAGGGGGAGTGTTGAATGAACTATGCAACCTTTAGGTAGATAAAGGGGTCAAAAGACCTTAGTATGGATAAAATTCACGATTCAAATCACTTAATGTGGTCTCAAGGTTAGGCAAGGCAGTCCTAAGGTGGTGGAAAAGTCGGGAGAGGCATCCAAAGGCTATAAAAGGAGGTGAAGAGTCATCAAATATATAGAAGTCTTGTAGATCATTGAAGACCAAGAGACATATACTCAAGGAGGCTCAAGGAGAGAGTCATCCAAGGCACAAGGAGCTAAAATGAAATAGTCCAAGCTAAGAAAAAATGCAAAGGAGGGTGTTATATGCATAGAGGAGGAGCTATCAAGCGCACAACCCCTCTAGTCTCTTGTAGGTATAGACATAGTATGCTTATAATAGTTTTAACTCTTTGTGTACATATCCAATTCAAGAGATTTAAAGTGCATTCTATATATGTGTCTTACTTTCCCTAAGAGGGATTCTTGAAATTAGGTTTATGTGCAGAGAAATCGGTGTATCTCTATAACCCTATTTTTTGCATATCCTACATCTCTGCATAGTCTATTTTGTATAGAGTTGTTGACTAACCTAAACAAATCCATTTGAGGTGTTCTATATCTTTTTGGAAATCTTATGGACCACAATAAGTGTTTCTAAAAGCTTAGGTTATTTGGATTAGTGTAAGATAGGTGAATCAGAGTTTTCCTATAGGGTAGTAGAAAATGTGTATGAAGGGACCTAGGTATTGGGTTCATTTCACTTCTAGTGTGCAAATATGAGGAATTAAATTCCATCCTACCTAACTCTTCTCCTTCATGGAGTATAACCATAATTTTCATGTATGGGCATCAATGAATGCGAAATAAAACCTGCAACCTCCCATGGATGTGGCCTTTGTTGCACCCCAAACATATGTATCCACTTTCTCTAACACATTCTCACTAACATTCTTGTCATGTAGAATTCAAAAGGATCAAAAGGAATAAGAGTTGCTTCAAAAGTTACATTTCATAAGTATAATATCATCATTTATCAAAATAGGTAACAGAAGGATGGGAGATAGCATTCAGATAGACAAGCTTGATAGAGAGAACTATCCATCATGGTCTAAGAGGATGAAAGGTCACCTTATGGGAAAAGACTTGATGGCTTACATCACGTGAGAGGAAAAGAATCCATAATTTAAAGATCCTAGTCTTTCAACTAGGGAAGAACTTGTGGATTTGAAGAATTGGATGAAGAAGGATGCTCAAGTAAGGAGCATTATCTACATGGAAATTAATCATTATCTCTTACCACATATCTAAGAACTAGAGAGTGCAATTGACATATGGAATGCTTTGGAAGACATTTCCAAAATACAACCAAGACAAGGAAGTCATCACTATGGGCAGAATTTACAACTTTCAAAAGATTCACAATCAACTTTTGACTACGTAACAAAGATCAAGGATATTGCAAATCGCTTAGGAGCAATTGATGAAGACAATGAAGAATAAAAATTGGTAAGGCAAATCTTAATAGGTTTGAGAGGTGATGAAAGGTGGAAACCTTTCATATTTTCAAATGAGTTATTAGTGGATCATTTCACACTATATCTAAATCAATTGCTAGGACACATGTTAACATTTGAGCAAGACCTCCAAAGTGATCTTGATTAAAGTGCAGGTCAAGCTATGTATTCAAAGGACAAGAAGAAGAATGTCAAAGGCAAACAACAATCAAATGAAGAAGAAGGTACTTTGAATAAAGTTAACTTTACTAACGGTAAAGAAAATAGCAGAGGTAAAGGAAGATGTGGTAAAACAAAGACAATGGTAGAGCTTGTTGCGTTTGGCAAAAAAAATCATTTGCCAAATGATTTTCAAAACCAGTCAAAACAATGGTAGTTACAATCAGAACTTTAATCAAAGAGGAAGAGGAGACAAAATTCAAAGAGGTAACTTTGGAGGAAGAGGTGATAGGACTACATATGGTAGAGGAGGTGGAAGAGACTTCCAAAATCAATCCTACAACAACACTTATTACAACTATTCATCAGATCAAAAGGAGAGTTTTAGAAAGGAGAAAAGTTTGCAAGATCCATGATGAAGGAAAATAATTGCCCTAATTACTTGTGTGCAGAATCTATCAACACTGCAACCTATCTTGTGAATGGTTACCTTGGAAAGCTTTGAATGGTACATCTCTTTATGAAGCATGGTGGGGTAAGAGACCTACTCTTGATCATTGCAAGATATTTGGATGTTTGGCATATGCTAATGTTCCTTCTCAATTGAAACATAAGCTAGAACCCAAGGGAGAAAAGCATGTTTTCATAGGGTATGATGATAAACAAATGGGTTACAGATTGTGGAGTCCATCCACAAAACAATTTCTTGTTTCTAAAGATGTGACATCTGATGAACAAAGTACATAGTATATAGGTTCAAACGATACTTATGCATATTTTGAAGAATTCATGAAGATAAGGAAAGGAAAGTCAAAGATGCAAGTGTATGAGGAGTATCCCGTGGTAGAGCTTTAGTCAAAGCATTTGCATCATTATCTGGAGTGTGAACCTTCTCAAGAATAATGCACTCAGTGGCTAAGCAATCTCTAATGAAGTGATACCTCACCTCAATGTGTTTGGTCTTTGCATGATAGACCGGATTCTTAGCCAAAGCAATGGCACTCTGACTATCACTGAGCAAACGAGGTACATGTTGAGGTAAACCCATATCACAAGCAAGATGAGAAAGCCAAAATGCTTCCTTATATGCCTCACTTGCTGGAGCATGCTCTGCTTCTGTGGTGGAAACAGCTGTACATTCGTGAAGACAAGATCTTCAAGAGATAGCACCTCCAACAAAATAAAAAATGTACCCTGATTTAGACTTACGATTGTCTACACAACCAGCATAGTCAGAATCTGTGTAACCAATAATGGATGCTTTCCCTCTACCTAAGCATAGACACTTTTCCTTAGTGCCACTCAGATATCTCAAAATCATCTTGACCGGTTCCCAATGTTTCTTGCCAGGAATATATCTGCTCACAACTCCCACTGCAAATGCAATGTCTGGTCTCATAGCTACCATAGCATACATGAGACTACCAACAAAAAAAGGATAGGGAGAGTGAATTCCTTTTGCTCATCTGATTTGGGGCAATCATCCTTGCTCAATTTCACATATGTGGGTAAAGGTGTACTCAATGCCTTTCCACCCTACAAATTGAACCTGTGAAGTATTTTGGATATGTACTCACTTTGAGACAAGTATATGCATCTTTTACTCCCATCACGAGTAATGCGCATGCCAAGAATATTTTAGACATCCCCCATATCCTTCATATCAAATGTCCGACTCAACTTCTTTTTGAGAATTGACAAATCATAAGAGGACTTCCCAACACTCAACATATCATTGACATAAAGTATCAAGCATATCAAGCTGCCATCTGAACATCTCTTTGTGTAGAGACAATGATCCTCATTACTTCGCGAATAGCATTGAGACTTCATAAAAGCATCAAACTTTTGGTATCATTGACTAGGGGACTGTTTAAGTCCATACAAGCTCTTCTTGAGCTTACAAATTAGAGTTTGCTTGCTAGGAACTACATGACCCTCTAGTTGTTCCATATAGATTTCATCTGTAAGATCTTCATGCAAGAAAGAAATTTTGACATCCATTTTGACTAGCTCTAAGTCCTCCATTGCAACAAATACAAGCAACATGCGCAAGGTAGTCATCTTGACCACTAGAGAGAAGATTTCCTTGAAATCAACACCATGTTGCTGCTTAAAACGCTTTGCAACAAGTCATGCTTTATGCTTTGGAGAAGCACTATCTGATGTGAAAATTTCAGCTTACATACCCATGTACATGGTAAAGCTTTCCTTCCCTTTGGCAAAGGTTTTAAATCCCAAGTACTTCCATTCTTGTGAATAGAATCCAACTCACTTTTCATGGCATGCTCCCACTTGACATGATCCTCTATCTGCATAACCTGTTTGTAGTACGAAGGCTCAACGACATCTATTAGCAGTACAAAATCTAAACCTGAAACATATCTATCAGGTGGATGTGAGACACGTGCAGAGCGTCTCAACGGTTACTGAATAGGAACATGTGCAGACTAATCTAATTGGACATTCTCCTGAATGTCCCTACGTGCAACATTTTTATGCATGCTAATTGGAGGACTAGTATCCTCAAACACCACTCTTCTCACTTCAACCTCCTTAAGGGGATGTTTATGCATCTTAGACTCATTGAAAATGACATCACTACTTTTGATCACTGACCATGTTTTAGGATCCCAATAAGTAATATCCAAATTTTCCTTCTCAACCATATCCAAGAAAAATGCATTTCTTTGACTTCTAGTCCAACTTTTGTTAAAGATTCCTGGGTATATGAATGTATGCTTCACACCCAAAAACTTGAAGATGATCATAATTTGGTGGCTTCTTGTCCATAACTCTTGTGCCACGTTTGGACCTTTAGTAGTACTAGGTGAAAGGTTAACCACATGAACTGTAGTCAATACTGCTTGTGCCCAAAAGCCTTGTGAGATGTTTGCATGATGCAACATAGAAACTACTCTATCTTGAATAGTTCTATTCATCCTTTCAGCTACACCATTCCGTATTGGGGTATAAGGAGCTACAAACTCTCTACGAATCCCTCTAGATTGACAAACAAGTCTGAATTCATTTTTTTAAGGTCTACTCATCCCCATTATCTAAATGTAAAGCCTTAAACTTCGTTGCTTTTTCGGTCTCAACTAAAGCAAGCCATTTTATGAAAGTAGGGAATACCTCATCCTTCGATTTGATAGGATATACCCAAACTTTTCTAGTAGCATCATCTATGAAAGTGACAAAAGTAAAGAGAACCACCTAAGGACCTAGTGGACATAGGACCACACACATCTATGAACGAGATCTAAAGGCTGAATTGAAGAGTCAATGTGCATTCTATGCACATTTCTGGTTTTCTCTCGACATTGATAATGCTCACAAAATGAAAAATCAAAGAAAGATAACATAGGTAAGTAGCATGAACGAGAAAGATTTTCCATTCCACTATGAGATATATGTCCCAAACAACCATGCCAAATACAAGCCATAGGCTATTCATTAACAGCTAACAAGTGTTCTTTTCTGTGATACAAATGAAGGATAAAGTGAGCCAACTTTGCTTCCTTTTGCAATAACCATATTTCCCTTTGATATATGAAAGGACTGAGCATAGAAGACCACCTTGTAACCAAGGTCATCAATTTGACCAACTGACATCAAACTACATGGTAATTGAGGTACATGGCATACATTATGCATAGTAAATTTTGAACCATTAATGAATTGCACAACCACATCTGCAATCCCCACAACATCACATTGGTAAGAGTCACCAAGTCTCACGGTACCAAGAGACTTTGTTGCATAATTAGAGAACCATTCTCTGTGTGGTGTCACATGGAAAGAAGCACCAAAATCTAACAGCCATGCGTGGGAATGTGAATCAGCCATAAGAGCCTCAGTTGACACTACTATAAAGTGTCAACACATCAACATCATAAAACATAACATTAATTTCTTCAATCTTCATAGTTGAAGTAGATGGTGCAGGTAACTATTTAAATGCCCATCAACATTATGTCCTTTACCTTTAGCATTCTTTAATGCATAACAATCTTTCTTCATGTGTCCTTTCTTTTGACAATAATGGTATGTGATATCCCTCTTCCTTGATTTACTTCTACTCTTATTCTATTGACCATTCTTTTCCTTGTTCTTGCTCTTGCCACATTGCTAATTCTTTTTCCTTGGTAAGAATCATAAACATTATATGCATCTCCACTCTGAGTGCCAACCATAGATTTTCTACGAATCTCCTCACTCAAGAGTGCTCCACATATGTCATCATAGACGAGTTTACCACCAGGTGCACTATTGCTAATAGCTGTGCAAAACATATCCCATGATGATGGCAAGGTGCATAACAACAATACTGCTTTCATTTCATTATCCATATCCATTTTCTAAACCTGTAACTGAGAGAATATAGCATCAAACTCATTTAGAGAAGCAGCAACACTATTTGTGTCCATGCAAAGTTCATATAATTTTCTCATCAAAAACACTTTATTTGATGTCGTCTCTTTTTCATATGTATTGCATAACTTCTTCCAAAGCTCTTCTGCACTTTCACAGTCTAATACTTAAAGTAAACATTATCTGCCAGGTGCAAGCGAAAGGTAGACCTGTCTATTTCATCTAACTCATCCCAATCATCTTCATCCATGTTAATAGGTTTCGTAAAAATTCCATTTACTGGCTTCCATTGCCTCCTTCGAATCAACACATTTTTAACCTGATTCTTCAAATAGAGCAAAGGTTGTACCATCAAATTTTCGGATCTCAAAATGGTCTTTGACCTGTAAGTTATAGCTCCTCCTCGAAACACTGGTACTAGACCTTGATCCAGTAGATGTGCGTGAGACCTCTGATGCCATGATGGTAGAGAACTAAATAGAATGATAATGGAGCTAGAAGAGTCCAAACACCAATGAATAAGTGTATCAAGGAGTAAATCGACCACTGTATAGTTGCCAAAAATCTTGGAAAATTTTGCCAAAGTATCCTTTGAAAAATGAGCATATGAACAATGTCAAAATATCATAAAACTGCAAGTACTGACATGTTTACCTACATAGTGAATCACTGACTCCACTGCATATAATCAATTACCCAATAGAAGCCAGCTATTGCTTATTGAGCACCTATGAACAACTATCATACATCTCCTATGGCGAGGCTAGGTAAGTCTTCCACTTGCATCATCGAAGAGATCTCGACATCTGGGTGTCTCCTAGCTAAGAAAACCTCACCACGACCCTCTTTATCAATTGTAAAAGGCTTTATGCAAAAACATAACCGCTATATCAATGACCACATGGACGTACATAAACAATGTCAGGAAGATAATGAGGTTTAGTGATGGGGAAGCTAGTGCAGGGTTGGATCAGGCCCCTTGTGTGTGTCGTCCCCACTTTCGGCGAGCAGCATTTGCACGCTAGGCACCTCACCCTCTAGTATGGCAATCATCTCGTGCATCGTGGGCCTGTGCACTCAGAAGAGAAATGGACAAGCAAACGTGCGTGTGTGCTCGTAAGCATCGTAGGAAACATAAATCTCTGGAGCGATGAACAAACAAGATCGATGATACAATGAGAATATAACTGATATCATCCACTAAATCACACTAATATAATGGCTTCCGCTACAGTGCGGATCGATGATACAATGTGCCGCTACAGTGCGGATAAGGTAATAC
Organism: Ceratopteris richardii; assembly: GCA_020310875.1. NCBI lineage: Eukaryota > Viridiplantae > Streptophyta > Polypodiopsida > Polypodiales > Pteridaceae > Ceratopteris > Ceratopteris richardii. The sequence goes on from CM035444.1 coordinate 66,774,263, forward strand.
AGTATCCCGCTACAGTGCGGATCAGTGAATACAATAGGCCGCTACAGTGCGGATCGGTGAGTACAATAGGTCTTCGGTCTTTGCTTTGGGTCTTCAAGCTTTCTTCAAATAACTCTCTTTACTTCATAAATCCCGTAGTAACCTCCAAATAATGCAGTAACATGGAGAGAAGATCCACAAAAAAGATCCACAAAACAGATCCATGAGGCAATGAAAAAAAAATCACATTAGTTCATTTGAAAATAACACACTCAATTAAAGAATTAATTTCTCTATTTCTCTTTAACTTGCTTTTTGAATTTTCATTTTCTTTATTTTTAAACTTAGTAACAATAAACATGAAAAATTCATTTCTTTTGAATTTGTCGACTTTGGTTTGTTTCTCTATGTCTATTATTTACTATAGGCAACATCCAAATTTTGGTTTCTTTTACCGCCCATATTTGAATACCCTAATTTTTGTCTCTTTTATCTTCTTTTACTATCATTTCTTTATCCAGAGTACTAATGTAGACATGTGCTTAATTGAACTTATACACGTTGTGGGGCAAGCTTCACCATAAAGAAGGGATCCAAAAAGCATGCTACGTCTTTCATTAATTCCACCATAAGAATTACATTCTTGTATGCTTATGAAATATATATGTTGTAGATGTACACAAAAATCAATTGACTTGATCCGTTGGTTTATTTTCTATTTGTGTCTTTCTCTAGTAACTTCTCTACATGGTCTTTCTGTCTCTGCGATTAACAACGCCATTCATGGCTTGTCTCTCCTAGAGGACCTCTGTGCATCTACCATCACACATAAATACCTCTCTCTCTCTCTCTCTCTCTCTCTCTCTCTCTCTCTCTCTCTCTCTCTCTCTCTCTCTCTCTCTCTCTCTCTCTCTCCCTCTCTCTCTCCCTCGCTCTGTCTCTCAACATTTTCCATCTGAGCCATCATCTTCCATTTTTGCCGCGCTATGAAGCTTTGTGCCCACCTTAGTTCTCTCTCTCTCTCTCTCTATCTATCTATCTATCTATCTATCTCTCTCTCTATCTATCTATCTCTTTCGACTCTCTGCCTGTATGTTTCTATCGCCGCACCTCTCTCTCTCTCTCTCTCTCTCTCTCTCTCTCTCTCTCTCCCTCCTACAATATGATTCGCTTCTATGTGTGTCCTTTTTGCAGCCCCGTGCCTCTCTCTCTCTCTCTCTCTCTCTCTCTCTCCCCTCCATAGTTTGTGTGATCTTCGAATCTGTTGCGCCATAGCCACTTGTTTCCTTCTCTCTCTCTCTCTCTCTCTCTCTCTCTCTCTCTCTCTCTCTCTCTCTCTCTCTCTCTCTCTCTCTCTCTCTCTCTCTCTCGGTAACACGACCGTCTACAGGTCTGTATCTCTCTCTCTCTCTCTCTCTCTCTCTCTCTCTCTCTCTCTCTCTCTCTCTCTCTCTCTCTCTCTCTCTCTCTCTTCCTGCAGCACGATTCGCTTCTATGTGCATCCTTTTTGTAGCATGTTCTCTCTCTCTCTCTCTCTCTCTCTCTCTCTCTCTCTCTCTCTCTCTCTCTCTCTCTCTCTCTCTCTCTCTCTCCCCCCTCCCCCTCCCTCCTAAACAAAATGCAGATGCCTTCGTTGCTGACTTAGCAGCAGCAGTACGTTTCAGTTCTGCCAGCATCCGAACAAAGCTTCACTCTCTCTCAATTGGATAGAGTGCATCAATCTGCATCTACATCTCTCTCTCTCTCACACAAAGTTTTGTGCACAACTATAGCTACGGGACTCTCTCTTGATCATAGCAGCATTGCTCTCCACTGACTTTCACCACTGATGAACAGCAGTGTCGACCATCGATTCCTCTCTATCTGTGTATGTCTTTCCCTCTGTATGTCTTGTGCAATAGTACCGCGGTCAATTTTCTCTCCGTGCTCCACCATGTAGATTTCTCTCTATTGCCTTAGCAGTGCGTTTAGGGTTTAGGGTTTAGGGTTTAGGGTTTAGGGTTTAGGGTTTAGGGTGCCCTATGGTGCTCTCCAATCTCTCTATGATCTCCACACAGTGCCATCACTTCTATCATCATCTTCAAAGCTTTGAGTATACCTCTCTCTCTCTCTAGTTAACTCTCCCTCTCAGACAATAAGTATGATCACAAAAGTAAAGCTTGAAAAGAATGAATAAGAGAAGCAAGGGCATGACAACAGATAGGCCATGCCTACGATGAAACTAGCGTCAGCTCGTGGCGATGATCACCCGACCAAGGTGGTTCCACCCGCCTACTAGCCCATCGCATCGCACTAACAACATGCACACACATATAGAGCATATGGTTTGTCGCTTGCATAAAGCCTTGTATGGTCTCAAGCAAGCTCCACATGCATGGTATGACAAAATCCATAAGCACTTGATTGCTCTTGGATTCACATGTAGTCCGATTGAAAGCACACTCTATGTATGCAAAAATGGGGCTGATCTTATAGTGCTTGTTTTTTATGTCAATGACATACTCTTGACTGGGTCATGTGATGCAAAACTTGACATTCTTATGGCTGATTTGCAGCATACTTTTGATGTCACTTATCTTGGTCTTTTGAGCTACTATCTTGGCATCCAGTTTGTATCCATTGAAGGCAGAATTGTTATGCATCAAGCAAAGCATGTTGAAAAACTACTTCAGCGTTTTGACTTTGAGGATTGCAAGCCAGTTTCCACACCAATTGAGACAGGATTTAGATTCTCAGTTGAGGATTCTAGTGATGCATTTGACACTTCTCTTTATCAACAAGCTATGGGATGTCTTATATATGCATGCAACACAAGGCCGGATATACAATATGCAGTTTCCCAGTTGAGTCAATTCATGCATAGCCTTGGCACTAAGCATTGGCAAGTAGTGAAACGTGTGTTTAGATATCTTCGAGGCACGTTGAGCTTAGGTCTCTTTTATGGAAGAGATATTCAGCCATGCCTGCATGCTTTTACAGATAGTGATTGGGCTAATTGTTATGATACTCGCGTGTCCACTAATGGTAATTGCTTTTTCCTTGGAGACTCATGCATATCTTGGTTGAGTAAGAAGCAACCTACAATGGCGACATCGAGTTGTGAAGCTGAGTACAAGGTAGTTTTCATAGCTACAGTGGAGTGTATATGGGTGAGACGCCTATTGATGGATCTTTGCATGGAGATTGATGCTGCTATGCATATTCTCATTGATAGTCAGAGTGCTTTAATGCTGTTGCACAAAACCTAGTGTTTCATGCACGGACCAAACATATTGAGGTGCATTACCACTATGTGAGAGAGTTCCTTCATACAGGAGATATTGATTTGGTATATGTGCCTACACAAGATAATGTGGCACACATATTCACCAAAGCTCTTCCACAGGAAAAGTTTGAAGCTTTTCGCAAAGCTTTAGGCTTATTACCTTGTGGGGGCTGATCTGTCACTCCTTATATGTGTTCACATCATTCACTCCATGGGGGTTTGTTACACTTATGTGTTCCTCGAGTAGCTTTGATGCGAACTTTTTCCCTATACATGGGCACCTTTTACTCTAGTGCTGGCTAGAGTTTTTTTCCCCATGTTACCACATACTTGATACTCTCATATGTGGTGGTACTTTGTACTTAGGGATATTATTCAGCTCTTACTTCAGTCTAGTTCATCATCAATAGAGAGAGTTATTCCAGCCATCATCTTCTCCACATGTCTTGCTGCGTTTGTGCTCCTTGTGTGTGCTTCTTGTGTGTCTCTTGCACTTCTACACACACCAAACACGGGTGGCTTGAGTATGAAGGTTTTTCATGAATCATGATCCATATGGAGGTAAGATCTCGCAAGAAACAAGTAGTAGGACCCAAAGAATCCCACTCACTAAGCGTTCAAATCAATTAGCATATACACACAATCAATTTAAGCATGCCATCACATTCCCAAGCTTTCACTCCCAAAAGTCTCTAGTCCGCTAACTGATTCCATTCATATAATTTCTAGTCGTTCATGCTTCATGCAGACCCATTATAAATGTTTGCTATCTTGATCCCTACTTGATTTTCCAAAAATAGTAGAGATCTTTATCACACACAATAATGCAATGCAAATGCTCTTTTAGAAAGAAAACAACTTTCAAATCGAAAACATTTCACATGATCATTCGGTTCATCTTCATTGTTGTTCGATCCAACTTTTCTTCAATTTCTTGGTTCGTTATTATTCATCAACATCAACCTCAGTGTCATCAGCATCCTCCAATGTCATCATTATCATAATCATCATCCATCATCATCAATCATCATAAACCATCATTCATCATCAATCATTATCAATCATCATCATTGTCAATCCTTATCATCAATCATCATCATTCATCATAATCGTTATCTTCATCATCAATCATCATTCATCATCATCATCATTCATCATCATCATCAATATCATTCATTTTCATCAATCATCAACCACAATCATCATCATCATCAACCATCATTATCAATCATCATAAACCATCATCATCATCAAGCACTAATCATTAATCATCATCATTATCCATTATCATAAACCATTATCATCATCAATCACTACTCATTAATCATCATCATAAACCATCATCATCATCAATCACTAATAATTCATCAATCATTAATAAAAAATAATCATCCATCATCATCAATCATCATCATTAATCATTTATCAATCATCACTCATCATCATCATCATTCAATTACTCTTGATCATTCTTGTATGTTTCATTATGATTCTTCTTCACTCATCTTTCAATATTTGCAAATATGTATCGAAAAGTTAGATTTCTACTTCTCTTGTTCTTTTTCAAACTCTTAGAAGTCTTTGAAGTCGTCTTTACACTCCCCTCGATTTGCTTGATAATTTCATCAAGCAATTGTTTCTCTACTTCGTTAACTCGCTTGTCAGATTCTATATCTTCTTGAGTTTCTTCTTTACTCTTTTCTTGTTCAATTTGTTTGTCAAAGTTTACTTGAGATTGCAATTTCATAACTTTTGCTTGGTCAAATAGATCCGCATTAGTCAAAAGTTTTGGATCAAATGAAACATATACATCTTGGTCTTCTTTGATTTCTCTCGAATTTCTCTACCAGATTCTCTTTTATGATCTATTTCCATTTGTTCTCTTAATACGTGCTCAATATTTTGTTTTTGAACCTTTATCTATCTACTTTTGATTTCCTCAGTAGGTTTCTCTTTATTCTCAATAGATATCATTCTTTTTTGTTCATCAGATTTACTGTTCTCAAGTCTTTTTTGTTTCCATATCTTTTGAATTGACTTTGATCTAGTTTTGGTCTCTTCAAAATATTCCTTCATCCCACCTTTTCCTACATTCCAATGCAAAGGTATTTGCTCTTGATATTTACAAATTTTATTTTCATGTTCACTTATTAGTTTATGTTTACATGCACTTTCATATGCCAGATAATCCCAGAACATGTGTCCATACTGTTCACACCAAACACAGCGTATAGGTCTCTTCTCAACCCAACTTGATTTCCTAGGTATCAGTCTATGAATGTGTCTTCTAAGACCTAATGAGTGTTTATGTGTAGATATGCTTTGAACTTTTACCGCATGCTCATGGTCACACTTCAATACTTGTAGGTCCTTAACTTGTTTGGTCAACAACTCAACCTTACGTTTCAATTCAGAAATCTCATAATCCATTTTCTTTCTTAGATCTTTAATGCTTATGCCCATTAACTGAATAGTGTCACATATTGCATTTATCGTCTGCATTCAGGTCATAACAATGCCAAACTTTGATTTTATAGATTCACTCGCATTAATTTCCATTTCCCTAAATCTCTCTTCGTATTTCCTAAACTGTTCTTCAATCATTTTGTTCATTTTAGTTTCCCTCTTTATACAATCTAAGCTATGAAAATGATAGATTTCTAATCCAAGCAAGGAAAAAAGTGTACACACGTATGACCTAATCAAGTGTAGAACGTGAGTGCTCAGACTCAGGCAACAAAATAGTCTTTCTTATTAAAGTGTGTATGTGAAGCAATGCAAAAAAATCAAAGAACCTGAAATGCTGGTACCTAGAATATCCAATATGATGCCGAGGTTCTTGTTTCCCTTCTCAAGGAGTGGGTGAGGCATCGAGGATCACTGGGCAACCGCCTCGCAGTTCAATTCTCAGGAAGATAAGGAGGTCTAGTGATGGGGAAGCTGGCGGGGGGTTGGATGAGGCCCCTTGTGTGTGTTGTCCCCACGTCCGACGAGCGACGTGTGCATGTTGGGCGCCTCACCCTTTGGTATGGTGATCGTCTCGTGCATTTCCCATCCCTCTAGGACTTCTCTAGAATCTTCTAACCTCCTTATCTAACTTTCTATTTTTCGAATCATCTTACTGGTCATTTGCTATTTTGGGATCTTAATTCTATTTTTGGTTTTTCTTATTTTTATTTTTCAATTCTTCTTTTTCTATTTTTGTATCTTTTTCTTTTTCTCTTTTTATTTTTCTTGGACTAAGGTTTTTGGTTTCACGCTTAATGTTCAAAAATTAAATCAAATTAATGGGTTAGGACTTGGTGTAAATGATAAATCTAAGGGTCCAAGTTAGGGTTTCTCTTGGGTTAAGACTTAGGTTTTCAAGGGATTTCAAGGGGTTTCAAAGATCAAATCTATTTCGCATCTCATAACCATTTAAATCAATAGAAACATGCACAATTTTTAACTCTTTCTCGGTCAAAACATAACATCACACCATAACCAGAAAATCAATCAACTTGAAAAATTTGATGTACACGTCCCTGAGGGATTTCATCCCAACATTCACCCCCACTAAAGCTACACATCGTCCAGATGGGCCAACCTGCAAAATCCAACAGAAGCATATCAGGATTCTTTTGAAACTCTTTTTACTTTTTATGTTTTTCTTTTCAAAAATGAAAGTGTGATCTCATGCACTTCATGCAACTTTATAAAGATTAGTACAAATTTTAGAAAAGTAAGCAGATACAAGCTTGACAAACATCATACTATGTTTCTCCTTTTGCAATCGGACAAGTAATCATGTGAATAAACCATTGGCTTTCTAGATCTTTTGTTTGTTCAACTCGTTCAGATCAAATAACTTATCCTAAGTACTAGCATATACTAAGCTTCTACTAACTCACTTTGTAGAATATGCCCTATTTCCTTTATTTATCTCCTACTATCCAACTCTCATCATATCTCTTTTCTTTATTTTAATTTTTCATTTTTCATTTTCATTTTCTTTTTCTTTTTCTTTTTCTTTTCTTTTCTTTTATTTTTCACTTCATCCCAGCTCAACACTTTTCTTTTTATCTTTATTTTCACAAATCGGCCTATGTCAAAATCGGGTGTGACTCATGGACTTGTCTTCTCGACCAAGTTTACCTTACTTGTCTGTCGACTCGACATAGCGCACTACATACACAATGTCATCCCTACATGAAATCTACGTCAGCTCGTGGCTCTGATCACCCGGCCAGAATGACTCCACCCACCTACTGACCCATGCAGGCACATGACAATAGATAAATCAGGCCTATGATGAAACTAGTGTCGGCTTGTGGCCTTGATAACCCGACCAAGGTGGTTCCACCCCGCCTACTAGCCCATCGTAGCGCACTAACAACGTGCACACACACATATACAATTGGCTTGAGTATGAAGGTTTTTCATGAATCATGATCCATATGGAGGTAAGATCTCGCAAGAAACAAATAGTAGGACCCAAAGAATCCCACTCACTAAGCGTTCAAATCAATTAGCATATACACACACTCAGTTTAAGCATGCCATCACATTCCCAAGCTTTCACCCCCAAAAGTCTCTAGTCTGCTAACTGATTCCATTCATATAATTTCTAGTCATTCATGCTTCATGCAAACCCATAATAAATGTTTGCTATCTTGATCCCTACTTGATTTTCCTAAACTTGTACAGATCTTTATCACACACAATAATGCAATGCAAATGCTCTTTCAGAAAGAAAACAAATTTCAAATAAACAACATTTCACCTGATCATTCGGTTCATCCTCATTGTTTTTTGATCCAGCTTTTCTTCAATTTCTTGGTTCATTATTCTTCATCAACATACACCTCAGTGTCATTAGCATCCTCCAGCATCATCATCATCATAATCATCATCCATCATCATCAATCATCATAAACCATCATACATCATCATTTTCATCATCAATCATTATCATTCATCATCATTGTCAATCCTTATCTTCAATCATCATCATGCATCATAATCATTATCTTCATCATCAATCATAATTCATCATCATCCATATCATTCATTTTCAGCAATCCTCAACCACAATCATCATCATCATCAGCCGTCATTATCAATCATCATAAACTATCATTATCATCAATCGCTAATCATTAATCATAATCATTATCCATTATCATAAACCCTTAACATCATCAATCACTAATAATTAATCATCATCATAAACCATCATCATCATCAATCACTAATCATTCATCAATCATTAATCAACAATAACCATCCATCATCATCAATCATCATCATTCATCATCATTAATCATTCATCAATCATCACTCATCATCATCATTCAATTACTCTTGATCATTCTCGTATGTTTCATTATGATTCTTCTTCACTCATCTTTCAATATTTGCAAATATGTCTTGAAAAGTTAGATTTCTACTTCTCTTATTCTTTTTCAAACTCTTAGAAGTCTTTGAAGTAGTCTTTACACTCCCCTCGATTTGCTTGATAATTTCATCAAACAATTGTTTCTATGCTTCATTAACTCGCTTGTCAGATTCTATATCTTCTTGAGTTTCTTCTTTACTCTTTTCTTGTTCAATTTGTTTGTCAAAGTTTATTTGAGTTTGCAATTTCATAACTTTCACTTGGTCGAATAGATCCACATTAGTCAAAAGCTTTGGATCAAATGAAATAGATACATCCTGGTCTTTCTTTGATTTCTCTTGAATTTCTCTATCAAATTCTCTTTTATGATCTATTTCCATTTGTTCTCTTAATATGTGCTCAATATTTTGTTTTTCAACCTTTATCTGTCTACTTTTGATTTCCTCAGTAGGTTTCTCTTGACTCTCAATAGATATCATTCTTGTTTGTTCATCAGAATTTACTGTTCTCAAGTCTTTTTGGTTTCCACATCTTTTGAATTGACTTTGATCTAGTTTTGGTCTCTTCAAAATATTCCTTCATCCCACTTTTTCCTACATTCAAATGCAAAGGTATTTGCTCTTGATATTTACAAATTTTATTTTCATGTTCACTTATTAGTTTATGTTTACATGCACTTCATATGTTAGACAATCCCAAAACATGTGTCCATATTGGTCACACCAAAAGCAATGTATAGGTCTCTTCTCAACCCAACTTGATTTCCTAGGTATCACTCTAGGAATGGATCTTCTAAGACCTACTGACTGTTTATGTGTAGATATGCTTTGAACTTTTACCTCATGCTCATGGTCACACTTCAATACTTGTAGGTCCTTAACTTGTTTGGTCAACAACTCAACCTTACGTTTCAATTCAGAAATCTCATAATCCATTTCCTTTCTTACATCTTTAATACTTATGCCCATTAACTCAATAGTGTTAGATATTGCATTTATTATCTACATTAATGTCATAACAATGCCAAACTTTGATTTTATAGATTCACTCGCATTAATTTCCATTTCCCAAAATCTCTCTTCATATTTCCGAAACTATTCGTCAATCATTTTGTTCATTTTAGTTTCCCTCTTTACACAATCTAAGCTATGAAAATGACAGATTTCTAATCCAAGCTTGGAAAAAAGTGTACATGCGGACCTAATCAAGTGTAGAACGTGAATGCTCACACTCACGCAACAAAACAGTCTTTCTGTTTAAAGTGTGTATGTGAAGCAATGCAAAAAATCAAAGAATGTTGCAACCTGGAATATCCTATCTAATGCCGAGGTTCTTGTTTCTCTTCTCAAGGAGTGGGTGACGCGTCGAGGATCACTAGGCAACCGCTTCACTTCACGTAAAGTTCAATTGTCGGGAAGATAAGGAGGTCTAGTGATGCGAAAGCTGGCGTGGGGTTGGATCAGGCCCCTTGTGTGCATTGTCCCTACGTCCGACGAGCGGCGTCTGTGCACTGGATGACTTGCCCTCTGCTATGGCGATCATCTCGTGCATCGTGGGTCCGTGCTCTCGGAAGAGAAATGGACAAGCAAACCTGCGTGTGTGCTCATAAGCGTCGTAGGAAACATAAATCCCCAAAGCTATGGACAAACAAGATCGATGATACAATGAGAATATAACTGATGTCATCCACTAAATCACACTAATATAATGGCTTCCACTACACTACGGATCGGTGATACAATGTGCCGCTATAGTGCAGATCAAGTAATACAGTATCCTGCTATAGTGCAGATCGATGATACAATGTGCCCCTACAATGCGGATCAGGTAATACAGTATCCCGCTATAGTGCCGATCGGTGAATACAATAGGTCACCATAGTGCGGATCAGTGAGTACAATAGGTCTTCGGTCTTTGCTTTGGGTCTTCAAACTTTCTTCAAATAGCTCTCTTTACTTCATAAATCTAGCAGTAACCTCCAAATTATGCACTAACCTGGAGAGAAGATCCACAAAAAAGATCCACGAAACAAGGGAAAAAAACTCACATTAGTTCATTTGAAAATAACACGCTTATTTAAAGAATTAATTTCTCTATTTCTCTTTAATTTGCTTTTTGAATTTTCATTTTCTTTATTTTTTAACTTATTAAGAATAAACATGAAAAATTCATTTCTTTTGAGTTTGTCGACTTTGGTTTGTTTCTCTATGTCTATTACTTACTATAGGCAACATCCAAATTTTGGTTTCTTTTACCTCCCATATTTGAACACCCTAATTTTTGTCTCTTTTATCTTCACCATGTGCTTAATTGAACTTATACGCTATGGGGCAAGCTTTACCATAAAGTAGGGATCCAAAAAGCATGCTACGTCTTTCATTAATTCCACCATAAGGATTACATTCTTGCATGCTTATGAAATATATATGTTGTAGATGTACACAAAAATCAATTGACTTGATCCGTTAGTTTATTTTCTATTTGTGTCTTTCTCTAGTAACTTCTCTACATGGTCTTTCTGTCTATGCGATCAACAACACCGTCCTTGCCTTGTCTCTCCTAAAGGAACTCTGTGCATCTACCATCACACATCAATACCTCTCTCTCTCTCTCTCGACATTTTCCATATGAGCCATCATCTTCCATTTTTGTTGTGCTGTGAAGCTTTGTGCCCACCTTAGTTCTCTCTCTCTCTCTCTCTCTCTCTCTCTCTCTCTCTCTCCTTGCAGCACGATTCACTTCTATGTGCATCCTTTTTGTAGTGCCGTGTTGTGCCTCTCTCTCTCTCTCTCTCTCTCTCTCTCTCTCTCTCTCTCTCTCTCTCTCCATAGTTTGTGTGATCTTCCAATCTGCTGCACCATAGCCACTTGTTTCCTTCTCTCTCTCTCTCTCTCTCTCTCTCTCTCTCCATAGTTTGTGCGATCTTCCAATCTACTGCACCATAGCCACTTGTTTCCTTCTCTCTCTCTCTCTCTCTCTCTCTCTCTCTCTCTCTCCTCCACAATTTGTGTGATCTTCCAATCTGTTGCACCATAGCCACTCGTTTCCCTCTCTCTCTCTCTCTCTCTCTCTCTCTCTCTCTCTCTCTCTCTCTCTCTCTCTCTCTCCCGGAATGGTGTCGAGAAGATAAGGAGGTCTATTGATGGGGAAGTTGGTGCCACAGCGTCTATAAGTTCAATTAAGCAAATGTCTACATTAGTACTCTTGATAAAGAAATGATAGTAAAAGAAGATAAAAGAGAAAGAAATTAGGGTGTTCAAATATGGGATGTAAAAGAAACCGAAATTCGGATGTTGCCTATAGTAAATAATAGACACAAAGAAACAAACCAAAGTCGACAAATTCAAAAGAAATGAATTTTTCATGTTTATTGTTAGTAAGTTTAAAAATAAAGAAAATGAAAATTCAAAAAGTAAAACGAGAAATAGAGAAATTAACTCTTTAAATGAGTGTGTTATTTTCAAATGAACTAATGTGAGTTTTTTTTCCCTTGCCTCGTGGATCTTTTTGTTGGATCTTCTCTCCAGGTTACTGCATGATTTGGAGGTTACTGTTGTATTTATGAAGTAAAGAGAGCTATTTGAAGAAAGCTTGAAGACCAAAAGCAAAGACCGAAGACATATTGTACTCACCGATCTGCATTGTGGCGGCCTATTGTATTCACCGATCCGCATTGTAGCGGGATACTGTATTACCTGATCTACACTGTAGCGATGGAAGGGCATGGTAAGACCATCAACAACTTCAAAAATCTCATTTTTTTTCTATTATATAAGGGGATAAGATGAAACGACACAAGGGTATGAATGACCATTGGTAGTTGAACCTCCTGTAGAAATGGCACTGTCCATTAGGAATGAGAAATATGAAACTATTGCATTGGGAAGGAGTGGTGCAAGGATCTTCTGAGGATCATGGTAAGAAGTTGGTGCTCATGTGGGTCGGTGCCCACATTAGCTTCCCAAGAGAGTCTCTTGATACCTTCCCCATTCTTTGTTGTACTAAGTTAGTTCATGTAATCAAATCCTTTCTCTCTTTTCCTTTTGTATGTAGTTTCATACACTTGAGTATACTCTTGTGTGTGCTTCATTGCATTTGTTTGTGGGTGCATTATTAATACTTATTGTGAACAATCACTCTTGAACAATCCTCACTATCCCTTAAGGCCAACCCATGACCATCTAAAAATTTTGGCATGCCCTATGAGACCATAGGGTCACAGTGGTTCTATTGAGCCTTGTTATTTTTGGTATTTTGAAGTGCCTTCATGCATTCTATGAACAAGTCCCAATTCTTTCATAGCTCTCTTAGCCCCATTTGAACTCGTTATGAATCTTCCAACCACAAGAGAAGAAAAATCGGGTACTCAAATCTTGAAGACAACCCCCCATGAGCCTCATCACCTTAATCAACCATGGTCCATGGGGATCTTGCTTCATTAATATTGGATCAACATCAATTTACTTACATTCAGGGGAGCATCGACTGAGGACCCTGATGATCATCTGAGAGAGTTTTTGGCACTATGCAAGAGTAGAGGCTTGAAATGAAGGACCGATGCCTTCTTGGCCCTTTTCCTTACAACCTTGGATGGAGTCGTAGACAAATGGTTTAGCTACTTTGAGTTGGATCACTTCCTCACATGGGTAGCATTGGCCACAACCACATGCATTGAATAGGTCTAAATCCACTTTGGAGAAACCTCTTCCTCTGTTGGAGGATGGGATGAGCCAGTGGTGCAACTTAAGAAGGACCTAGCAGGTCTTAAATTGCAACAAAATGGGACTCTCACTATGGAAGATAACACAGTAATGTGACTTCAACAAGAGATAGAAGAGCTTAGAGATAAAGAGGTAAGGGCCACTCTCTGGTGCACTCTTTGTAATAAATAGTGTCACCAACACATGGAATGTCTAAATAAGGTGCATGCTAGTTCTATGGAAATTGGGACTTGATACCAAGGAGTGCTACTACCTCGAAGGATTCTTGGCACCTCAACCAACAACATGCTAGGGGAAACCTATGCATATCCCTCATCATTCCATTCTCGGGCACACAATGAGTGCCTCATTCTACCCCCTCCACACTTGGCATGGGGAGTGGCCCCATTGACATAATTGGTGGAGTGCAAAATGGACTTAGGAGACCTATCATATGCTATCATTGTGGTAAGCATGGGTACTTCCAAAGTAACTAGTCTTTTTTGGAAAATGCATCACCCTACATAAACTATCCAGATCACCACAACCATTATACAAAACATTGTATGATGGAGGCATCATCAAGACAATCTAATAGCTCCTTTCATATTTTTGACATCCATACCCTCACCATCCAATCATATGGTACCTTTGCAAGAATTCACAAGGACTATGGACAAGGGCCCAATAAGACCTAGAGAAAGAGAAAGAATTCGTGGCACCTAGGATTCCAACCCAGGTATGAACAAAAATGAGTGGTAAGGAATCTATACCAGAAAGCCCCAACGATACTACCAAGATAAGCAAGGACAAGGACAAGGACAAGGACCATCACCATGGCAAACGTATAAATGATGCCTATCAAATAGCCCAACAAAAACTCAAGATGACATGACTAGGCTGGCAATGACTCTCCCCAATAATGGAGAATTCCTCTCCTATGCGCAGTGGAAAGTGTAGAAGACCTTCTGAGGATCAAGACTTTTACCTAGAAATGAACCTTAGAATGAAAACTGGTATCAGAAAGAATGCAATGAACTTGATGCAATTTTTTGCATATTTATATTATTTTTGGTATTCATTTGACCATGCTTGATCTTTTGGGAAGTGATCAAAAGCCACCGGACACTTTAAAGTTTGTTTTAGGACCAATCAAGGAAAGTGCAGAGGTCTCAAAGTTTGTTGAAACTGCTTGGATGTCTAGAATTTCGACATCAAACCATTCACAAATGTATGGCTCATGTTTTTAACCATTATGGTCTATGTTTTGGCATGTTTTGTATATACATGCATGGATATATGAAGGGAATGCATACATAAAACTTGTTCATTGTTTTAGTTCTAAAAGTATGGATCAACTTGCTAGGAATACACTTTTTGATGGTTTGTAGGAAATGATTTCAGGAAATACAAGGTTATGCAACTATTATCTTGTTGCTAGCATTTTATGTTTTTGTAGGTTATGGAGTTCATATATGAGTATATGGCTTGTATGCCATGGGCTTTCCAAGCCCTATGCTATATTGGATGGCATGTATGCCATTGGCTTGCAAGGCCTTATTTTTCATCTTATGGTTAAAATTTTTGGAACTCCATTTCATTGGGGAGATGCTTATCAAAACTTTTCCCACCTCATGGCATTGTATACACACTTATCTTTAGGTAAGATTTTTATGGCATACTAGCATGCCTTCTCTACAAACATCAACAAGTTTTAAGCATGTTCTTGATGGACTTATGACCATCATATGTCATAGATAAGGAAACTTCAGTAGTAATTGGATCCTTACACATAATCCATCTGGATTTAGACCATAGGACTCCTAAGAGAAAGGAGATATACCTTCACCATTAGGAATGTGCACAAGCAAACCTTTAGTTTTTAGGAAGTTGCATAGAGGCATGGGAGATATATTTATGATCATATCCAATGTACTGAAGGTTTACTTACCTTCAAAAGAGTCTCACTGTATGATTTGGAGAGTATGGGTTATCATGAGGAATACCTAAAGAGTGATTAGTTTCACTCATGCACATCACTTAAGTAGTGAAGCATTTCTGCTACACTACTAAGGAAACCAATTAGATGGGGATCATAGAGATGGGTTTTATGAGACAATGTTGATGGGTGCTAATGTGATTCGAGTGATGGTAAAAAAGTTCATAGTCATGGAACTAGCTCTATGACTTAGATCATAGATCCCCTAGTGAGGAATATTTGGGTACCCAATACATATATGTATGTTGGGATCTGTAGAGAGGTACTTAGACCCAATCTTGGTACCTAGGAACAAGTTAGTCTGGAAGAGAAAGGGATATCCATTGTCACATGCTGACTAGAACTAAGCTAAACTAGTTCGAGGATATGGGATTCATTTGAGTCCACCTATATGTGTTGAGGACATGGGATTCATTAGATTCCACCTACATATTCTATTAAATATATATGGAATATACATTAGGTTTAGTGTAGGTATGATTATGGCTAGGGAGAAAATGACTCATCATTCATGGTGGCATGTCTCACTAGATATGAGGAGACCTCTTAACATACATCTTCTTAGGACTGAGAGTTATCCTTCATAGTTTAGGGAAGATCTATTCTTCCAATATAGTGTGTGATGGGTGATTTTATCTCGATTCATATCACATACTCACTTTATCGTTATCAAGAAGGATAATTCCGTTAGTGTGGATGGATCATATAGAGAGGATGGTTGACAGAGATAGTTCTTTAGTACGGATACACATCTATTTATTATGATATTAGGCTATATCATTGCTGACCATTTTAGTAGAGGTCTTTGATCTTATGGAATTTATGTTCTCGACTCTTCACTGTATGCACCATTATACATGGGATATTTGTTATCCACCTTCATAGGAATATAAGTAATGAAGGATTATGCATTAGTTTATGGAGGAGAGGACCAAATAAATTCATAGATCTCTCTTTTAAGGAAAGGAGAAAGTGAGAATTAGCTTAGAGATCAAGGAGAGATCTCACTTTAGCTTAGAGGTCTCACTTTAGCTCCTGTTCTTTGAAAGAGAGAAAAAAAGGAAAACATAATTTCTTCATAGGAAAAGAATAGAATATGTTTTCCACTAGTGAGGAGAGCTGATTAGAAAACATCTCTTAGTCTATAATTTAAAAGTTCATTTAATCTAGTTTTTAGTGTAATTTTCCTTCACATGAGAGTTTCATTATCCACTATTTTGGAAGGAAAAACATGGAGATCTTATGTGCATGTTCTCAATTATGGATGAGTAAAGCAAATGGATTCAACAAAACCTCTTTCAAAGGGAAAGTGAAAGTGGAGTATATTCCACTAATAGAACTCTTTTCTTTAGATGAGATTAGAGAGAGAGGGAGAGAGTTTCACTTTCTCCTTTTGGTTGTCTAGATAGAAGTGGCACTCTTCTATCAAAGACAAGAGGGAGATCAATTAATCATGATGATTAGATTGATTCTCACATGGAGACTTTAGAGAGAAGCAATTATGTATTTCCACTGATAGTCCTTCACTAGATGAGATGTTCTAGTTATTGACATTAGTGAGAATGGGAGTAGAGTAATGAATCCTCTCTTTAGGGTTTCTAAGAGATAGAGATATTGGGTTACCAAACTCCTAGTTGGTGTTGCATCATGAGGATAATGTGTGAGCATCAATTAGGAGGATGGGTACTTATGGATGATCTGTATCTCCAATGGAATGCTTTTGCATTCATATGGAAAACTAAAGGGAAGAGAAAATTTAGAGTTTGCATTAATGACAATGGATGCTCTTCCAATAGAACTAAGTCGAAAGGTAATGGATGAGAAGCCAAAGAATTTTTGGCCAATGGAATGTAGAGATCTCATTTTACTACTAAGGAAGTCTTATATATGAGCTAGGATGATGGATTTGCATAGTTTGCAAGGTAGTTTGGATTAAACTATTACTTGTGAGTACACTCAAGGTTGGGAAAACCTAGAACGGTATGAGGGAAAATATATCATTGGCCCTAGATGGGTTTGTAGTCACTTTTTCAATGGGACTTTGTTCTACATTTAAGAGGATTCTATGGCTTATTATCTCCATTATGGTATGCTCAAGTCTATAAGCTTGGCAAATTACACTTGCTTTGCATACTATTGCTCCATGGAGGATACATAATATGAAATTAGGCCATTTTGGTGATGTTATATGTCATGGGAGTGATAGTTTGGAAATTGACTGTACATGGAAGATAGTAGACACTGCTCAAAAAGTTTCCCACCTTTGAGATGATCTCTTGTGAGGCTTCTTAAAGGGAAGGATATGGGGAAGCTACACACAAAGATGACCATGTAAATAGAGTACATGGGGTTCAAGGGAGTTCGAGCACTTTCTTCTACCATTACGAACATTTCATCTATATTTTTCAGGATGAAAATGCTTCTAAGGGGGAAGGAAATCTCACATCATGAAGGTTGTGTAAGAACACCTCTTGGGTGAGATGGAAGAGATGCTACATGGCACCTATTTGGACTTATGTCATATGGTAGAGGACTAAAGAGTGTAGTATATCATATATCACAACAAGATTCTTATGTGAGTATGATTGGGTAGAGATAGCTCGGCAACTAAGAGGAATGAATGAAGTAATTCTCTTTGTGTTCTTTGAAAGCGGTCATGCAAATTGGAGCCAAAGATGAGCTGCAAAAGAATTATCTTCATTTCTACTACATTGTAGATGGTCTTGGGTTGTTCTTAAGGGGCAGTGATGACTCTTCAAGAGTGACTGGTCACAATAACTATTGAAAATGGCCAGAAACAAGTATAGTGAAGCACATAAAGAAGTATATTCAAGTGTAAGAAAGTATGTGTAGAAGGAAAAGAGAGAAATGAGTCAATTACATGAACTAACTTATTACAACCAAGAATGGGGAAGGCACCAAGAGACTCTCTTGCAAAGCTAATGTGGGAATGGGCCCAGAGGAGCACCAACTCCTTACCACTCTCCTTACAAAGGCTCCTTGCACAAATCCTTACCAGTGCAAGAGTTGCACATTTTTTATTCCTAATGGATAGTACAAGTTCTATTGGAGGTTGAATAGATGATGGTCATCCATACTCCTACAATATTCCATCTTGTTGTTATCTAGAATTGAAATAGGTGAGCTTTTTGAAATTGCCAATAGGCTTATCTTGTCCTTCCATCATGATACATTGGAGAACCCTTTGTCAGATCTTAATAATAGAAACCAAGGGGAAAAGATTGGGGAACTTTCATTGCACGTATGAGTGAGAGAGTGAGCTAATGCTACATAAGTGCTTTTGGACATTGTCTTGGATATGCCCTTGGGGGAGTGTGCACCTAAATGAGAAGGAGGTGGTCTAAGGAGGGATAGAGACAGAGACACAGAGAGAGAGAGAGAGATCACATGGATGGATAACATGAGAGCTAGAAGAATACTTTCGAGAGGGGGGCATCGTAGTTTTATGATTCAATTAGAACATTTACTTCACATAGTTCCAAGGGTGAGTCCTGTAGCAAGGGTTAAAAATTTTGAGGGAGCTTCTTTCTCATCCTTCATTGAGTAATTCAAAAGAAATTAGTGAGCCTTCTATAGGTGCCAGCCACTAGAGGGTTTCCCACCCCTAAGAGCCAATAGAAAGAGAGAGAGGTACCGATGTGGGGGGTTCAAGTTGCAAGGAGAGGGGGGGATTGGTAGGGGATGTGCCAAGGGTTAGGGAGATTCTCTAGAAAGGTGACTACGAGGAAAGGCAAGCTAGAAGACTCCGATATTGTGGTGAACCATGCAACAAGTTTAGAAAGATGGAGGTATTGTACATTGAAGTTCTCCATCTAGAAGAGATGAGAATGTGGTAGAGAAGTTAAAAGGTTTGGTGGTTCTTATGCCACTGGGAAACTTTGGGAGTCTATGCCAAAAATCCAAAAGTGTGGGAGTCTAGAGGAAAAAAAATCTAGAAGATCAAATTCTAGAAGATCAAAATCTAGAAGAGTGAAAGTCTAGATGAATGAATTTGAAAGATTGAAAGTCTTGAAGACCAAAAGTTTGGAAGATTGAGTTTGAAGGACCAAAACTTCGGAAGACTAAAGCTCCAAAACTCTGTAAGATCGAGTTCCATACCGTATTTTGTCACACTTTTAAGAAGGTCCAAAGGAGGATTGGATTATATTACAAAATAAATGCTATGAATTTTCATGGTAATCTAAAATCTTTGTCTAAAAAAAAATCACAGTCTAAAGTTATGAATTCTTGTGCAAAATGAAGTCTATATGAGGCATCTACAATTGGTTAAGTAAAATATATGCTTTTTGTACATATGAGGATTAGACAAGGTAAGGATTGAGCCGTGAGATGTTGACCAAGGGAAGACAGTGACCATGGAGAGTGCTTAGCCTTGCTTCTCCCTTGCTTAAGAGAGTGACAACCTTGTAGGGACCTTGCCATAATAGATTGAATTTCCCCTTATGTTTTGCTTTTTTAGCAGGGCTATAGAGCAACACTAGAAATCCTTCTTGCACTTTAGATGGCCACAATGTTCTATCATAGGTCAATTTCTTTTTGTCTTGTGCTACATCCAAAAATTGGAAAAGAAGGGCATGTCGGTAAGTGACTACACTCTGAAAATCAAAAGCATATGTGAGTCACTTGCATCTATTGGTGTGAATGTAGATGATGATGATAAGGTGGAAGTGTGCCTTTGTGGTTTAGGAGCTGCATATAAGTAGTTCAGAACTTCTATACAGACCAGGGAAAACATTCTGAATTTTGTTGATTTGGTATCCATGTTGATTATTGAAGAAAAGAATCTTGGTGAGGATTCAAACTCCCAAGGAAAGCCCAGTTCTGAGCAGGTATTCTACTATGGGAGAGGAAAAGGCAGAGGTAGAGGTTTCGAAAGTGGAATAGGAAATAGTAATGAAGACCAATGTCAACAACAGAATCATGCAAGAGGAAGAGGATAGTTTTGAGGCAGGGGGAGCCAAAGAGGTCGCCAAAATTTCCAAAGAAATGATTCAAGTAATGATAGTAAAGGATTCTGAAATTGTGGTAAACCTAGACACTTTGAACGTGATTGCAAGTTGAAGAATCAAAATAACAGAAGGTAGCAAAACAACTATGCATCCACAAGTGCAGATGATTTTGAGAAGCTATTCATGGTTCAACATCACATGATGAATATGATGTCTGCTGGTGTCTCAAAATCGAATGATAATGCCTGGTATGTTGATTCAGGAGTTCTATGGGCTGAACAAGTGGATGATTTCTTTGTGCAGTATGAGTCCTTTGGACTCACTCTCATAGGAATGGCTTTGACCTAGTCCCAGCCATTAGATCCCAATCAATTTGGAGATATTGAGCAATTCTTTCAGGAATTCATAGGGGAATTCACTAAGAGAGGGATTAAACACAACTCTTCTTCTTTAATCCATAGCTTCAAATACAGAACCCAAATGAAATTGTGAAAACAACTGCCCAAAGATTCAATCAATATGTTGATAGATGCCCAGTAGCAGAAAGACCCACACAACAAAAAATGATATCATTATTCTTGGATGGACTAACAAATGGGACTCTCAGAACTTTGGTCTATGTGAAGAGGATACAAACGTTGATTGAATGCCTTCAAGAGTGTATTGATCTAGAGGACAACCTAGCTGATGATCTCAAAAGCACATCAAGCCCTACGAAATCAGAAGATACTAGAAGCACAATGACATCCAACTCTAGTAACATAGAAGAGTTAGCAAAGCTAGTAGCCAAGAAGTTAGGAGTCCATGGACAACGGACTACCAGCATTCACCAATGAGAGTACCCATGTTACAAAGATGCAGTCTATGTGGAGGAGATCACCCCACTCACATGTGTGTAAGAGGAGGAACGGGCTTGCCTCAAGCTTACCCTTACAATAGGCAACCACATCAAGGAACCACCCTGTATTGTCATATAGAACAAAAATACACCAATCATACTATTGAGAATTGTCCATTCAACAGGCAAACACGACCTTTAAATCAACCTCAGTATAGGCCATATGGATACCCACCTAAAGAGCTAGGAAGGAAGATTCCTAGGTATAATATCTATCTAGGACCAAAAGGAGCACCTAGGCCATATGAGCAAGGGCAATATGCACAACCTCAACCAGTGTTAGGACAGCAACCACCACTTCCTCAACATCTAGTACCAGTGAAATATGCTCAAACAAAGGAAAACTTGGAAAGAGCCATAGTGTCAACATCACCATTAGCTAGTACAGAATCAACAAACCCAGGATAAGAGCAGACCCAAGGAGATTACTATCCCTATGACGCCAGTATGATGGAGTACGAGCAAGCTTATGACCCGCAATACTATGGATATGAGGGATATGACAATGTCTATGGACCAGAGTTGGCAACACTAATGTACACCGCACCCAAAGCACCAGCACCCATGAGACCACCCATTAGATCGCCTATGCCAAAAGGATCGTGCTATAGATGCGGAGGAGATCACTTTATCAAAGAATGCACTAGGCCATACAACCCACCACCCCCTAGGATTTGTGAAGGGTATTGCAATGATTGTGGAAAGGAACATCTCTTTAGAGATTGCCCAAAAAATCCCAATAACGCTCATGACACTGCACCTATTAATGTGATCGAAGTAATTAAGTCATCAGGAAGTGACAAGGAATACACAGTGCCATTGAAGGCCATCACACGAACACAAACAAAAGAACAAGAAAGAAAACGAGTAGACCCTGAACAAGAAAAGAGTAACATAGAACCCAGAATACAAGTAGTGGAAGATTCAGAGGACCCACATGAGAATATCCAAATAACAAAAAGCCAAAAGTTTAAGGATGGGAGAGAAAAACTCAAGGAAAAATGGGTGAAGAATAAACATAAGGAAGACAAGAAGGACACACGAGGCAAAAAGAAACCTAAAGAACCCGAAATTCAGGAAGAAATTCCTGTTACACTGCAGACACTAAAGCCAGACAGGCCAGAATCAATTCTAGAAGACCCAAAACTAGACGATTTAGACATGTGGTTGAAAG
Source organism: Ceratopteris richardii (assembly GCA_020310875.1). Lineage (NCBI taxonomy): Eukaryota > Viridiplantae > Streptophyta > Polypodiopsida > Polypodiales > Pteridaceae > Ceratopteris > Ceratopteris richardii. The sequence goes on from CM035444.1 coordinate 66,796,625, forward strand.
CTTACCAAGTTAGAATCAAGAATGGACCGAATGTAGAGCAACACGAAAAGCTTTACCCACAAGGGGAGTTAGAAAAGGAGAGGTTAGCGATATGTAGAAAACTCATAGAGGTAGCTCAGGCCACCCTAGAGAAGACTATCCCAACCCTCCTCGAAACAAGAATATCTGAGAACCAATACCAGAATTGTGTTAAAACCAATGAACAGAATCTAAAAGAGAGGGAGGATAAACAAGAACTATTGAACACCTAGGACAAATCTATGTCCACAATTCCTAATTGAGAGGCTAATTGGCCAAGATAGTTGTGGACTAGAATTCGAGAAGTGCAATGGAAAAAGAATGGAGTTGCAAAACCTCCTTTTGAGGAGTTAGATGTGCAAGAATATCACCATCGCCAAACATGGAAGAAATATATGAAGAAGTTTCTAGGCTAGACCAAAACAGGGAGGAAGCTCGGAGCATTTCTACCCTACCAAACTACATGGGAGAATATGAGAAGGAATCCATGATCTTTCTTGCTCCCACAGTACGAGGAAAAGAAAAGGGGACCTTAGATAAGAACTCACACAATCTAACAGAACTCAAAAAGACCAAAGTACAATGTCAGTTGACTGTGGAAGAATTACTTCGTGTGAAACCACAATTATGGAGACAATTAGCGGGATAATTGGAGTTAGAGCAAGAGAAAAACGAAAAGGAAAGCAAGGGAAATGAAAACCCTTCTAATGTAAAAATCCCTGTGGATAAGGTTGGAGAATTTAGCGAAGGAGATGAGGGCAACACATGTTTACCTATCACATACAATGGATACATGACCAAGGCTATACTAGACACAGGATCTGGAGTAGGTATCACCACCAAAGAGATTTGGGAGAAATGGGGAAAGCCAGCCCTACGACCAACTCGTATGAAGCTTCAATTAGCAGATGGCCATGTTGAGAAACCATTGGGAATATTGGAAAAGATCAAATTAACCACCTGTGGAGTTGAATTTGAGCATACGTTAGCTATCTGTCAAATTGGAAAGGCAAATAATTATGAAATGATATTAGGAAGACCCTTCAAGAGACAACTTAGAGTAGTGCAAGATTGGGGACGAGACTCACTATACCTTCAACATCAAGGAAACACTACCAATATAAACTTGCTTACCTTTGCATACAGAGATGTACCTCCATTACAATGGAACCCTGTACACAAGGAGGAAGATGATTTGTCTACCCATAGTGCTGGATCAAGTGATCAATCATGGATGCATGAGGATGCCCAATTGTGGATGTGTAAGGAAGCAACAAAAAAGGATAAAAAACGGTAGTTATGGCCCTTAGGGCATCAAAATTATCGACCTATAGAGGACCCAATGTATATACCTCAAGTTCTTCCTGACAAAGCATTTGAACGGCACGGTTGGATGGAGATTCTAGCAACCTTGGACGTGTGTGTAAATGAAGAAGTATTGACCATGAATGAATGTGTGGACGAAGAAGGCTATGATGTAAAATTGTACATGGTAGTCCTTCAGGAGGTAGAAGCAGGAGAAATATTAGAAAAAGAATGGAAAAAAGAATACGAGAGCATAGAAATGGAACTAGAGTTTGATTCGGAAAAACGTTATCTAGAAGCCATTCAAGCTGAAGACAAGTATGGAACAACCAAAGTGTTAGCAAAAGAAGCAGCCCCTATAATACCAAAGCAGGAGGAAACAATGAGTAAGACCGAACCAACCCCTGATCTTTTTGAAGTCCCCGAACACTTCAAAAGATATGAAGTAGAGGAAAGGAAAATAACCATTCAGATGCCTAAGAGAGAGGCAAGAGAAGGAGAAGCATATGACAATAAGGAACAACAAAGAAAAACATAGTAGCCATAGAATATGGAGAAGAAAGATGCACATACATAGGAAAAGACGTGTCACCTGAGAAGGAAGAAGAATTGATAGGACTGACTCGAGAATATCGAGATGTGTTTGCATGGACCTACAAGGATCTCAAGGGTGTGAAACCCTCCATTTATTCTCATCGAATACCAGTGACACCTAACGCAAAACCATCAAAGCAACACCCTTACACTTATAATGATGTCTATGCAGCAAAGATTAAAGAGGAAATAGAAAAATTATTAGCTGCGGGATTCATTTACGAGATAGAACATAACGAATGGGTGTCACCATTAGTAGTTGTGCCCAAAAAGAACAGAAAACTGAGAGTGTGCATTAATATAAAGAAAGTCAACTCAGCCACGATCCGTGACAGCTATCCATTACCTATCACTGATCACCTTTTGGAAAGAGTGGCAGGTGAAGAAGTCTATAGTTTCTTGGATGGATTCTCTAGATACAACCAAGTAGCTATTGCCACTCAGGACCAACACAAGACCGCATTCGCTACCGAATGGGGGGTATATGCTTTCAAAGCGATGCCTTTTGGGCTCACTAATGCTCCGGCCACTTTCCAAAAGTTGATGTGTCACGTTTTCAAAGAGTTCCCAAGAAAGAGTATGGAAGTATATGTAGACGACCTATGTACATACTCACATCGGAGGTAGGAACATATTTCGAAATTGCGAAAAATATTTGATAAATGTCGATAATATAGAGTATGTCTAAATTCTGAGAAGTGTGTTTTTTATGCTAAGACAAGGAAAAATCCTAGGACACATCGTATCTAGGAATGGAATATCTACTAATGAAGACAAGATCAAAGTAATTCTAGAACTTCCAAGAACAAAAAATGCAAAAGAAGTGCAAGCATTTATGGGTCACTGTGGATACTATCGCCGATTTATCCATATGTATGCCATAATTGCCAAGCCTTTGTATGGACTGTTGACTCAATTCACGTGGACAGACGAATGCGAGAAGGCATTCAATGAGCTAAAAAAGCGGCTTAGCACAGCTCCTATTTTGAAAATGCCCAATTGCATTCAATGAGCTAAAAAAACGGCTTAGCACAGCTCCTATATCTACTAATGCAAAAGAACTTCCAAGAACAAAAAATGCAAAAGAAGTGCAAGCATTTATGGGTCACTGTGGATACTATCGCCGATTTATCCACATGTATGCCATAATTGCCAAGCCTTTGTATGGATTGTTGACTCAATTCACGTGGACGGACGAATGCGAGAAGGCATTCAATGAGCTAAAAAAGAAGCTTAGCACAGCTCCTATTTTAAAAATGCCCAATTGGAACAAGCCATTTCATATTCATGTGGACGCTTCCAATTATGCAATAGGATGCATCTTAGCTCAACCAACAGATGAAGGAAAATTGGACCATCCAATTGCCTATGCAAGCAGACAACTGAATCAGGCCGAAAGACACTATACGACTACAGAGAGAGAAGGTTTAGGGATGGTGTATGCTGTAAAGAAATTCAGACACTACCTCTTAGCAAATAAGTTCAAGTTCTTCATAGATCATCAAGCTTTATTGTACTTATTCAATAAGCCTTGTAACATGGGAAGACTAGTGAGATGGTTTTTGTTATTAATGGAATTTGATTTTGAAGTGATTGTGAAGAAGGGTAACACTCATGTAAGGGCAGATCATCTCTCTAGGCTAACACATGGAGAACCACCGAACGGAGTACCAAACAAATTGCCAGACACTAACCTGTTCAATTTGGAAGTGTGTCCTAAGTGGGGAGAAAAGCTAATTCCAATACTCACTCATGGACCACAACACTCAATTAACAAGGAGAGTAAAAAGGAAATCCTACAATCACATAACTTACACATTGTAGCAGGAAGTGTCTATCATAAAGAATCCAACGGTGTATTCTCTAGATGTGTAGAAGAAGACGAGAAGAAGAACTTAATTGAACAAGCTCACATAAACAAATGGAGAATGCATAAGGGAACTCATGGAACTCTAAGAGAATTGAAGCGATTAGGAGTATATTGGCTTGATATGCCTAAAGATGTCCATGAATATGTCAGTAGTTGCACGAAATGTCAGGAAACCACCCCAGATGATCATACATCCTTACCTTTTTCTACAATATCACCCAATTGGAGTAAGACGTTAGTGAAGTTCCTAAAGACACAAGAACACGAGGAAGGAATCAGTTTAGCAAGGAAACGATCCCTGGAAGAAATGAGTAAGGACTACATTATCATGTGAAGACAATTATTCAAGAGAGGGAAAGATAATCAACTACGACTATGTGTACATGAAGGAGACTACTTACCCATATTAGAAATAGCACATGCAGGTGCTATAGGAGGATATTTCTCAGCTGAAAGAACTGGAAAAATGATCCTCTTCACAGGCTTGTGGTGGCCAACCCTACATATGGATGCAGACACCTATGTACGAAGTTGCGAGAAATGCCAAAGAGTTAAATATCCGATTAGATGAGATGACATGCCGTTGAGACCCATGCTTTGTGCTAGATCATTTTCCAAATGGGGAATTGATTTTATAGGACCCATTAATCCACCAGCCAAAGGATCACATGCTGAATACATAATAGTAGCAACGGATTACTTGACTAAATGGGTAGAGGCAAAGGCTACTAGAAAAAATGATGCTCAAACCAAAGCTAAGTTTCTTTTTGAGCATATCTTCACTCGCTTTGGATTACCCATAGAGATAGTAAGTGATCGAGGAACACATTTTATTAATAAAGTTATAGAGTCCTTAATGAATGAGTTCTTAGTGATCCATAAAAAATGAGCCCCTTATCATCCTCAAGCCAACGGGCAAGCTAAAAGTTACAATAAGGTGTTGTGTATTGTGTTGACAAAGATAGTCAATGGTGGAAGGTCGGATTGGGACAAACAATTGCATCATGCAATTTGGGCCTTCCGCGTGGCGTACAAGACTACCATTGGAACTACACCATTTAACCTAGTGTATGGACAAAACGCAATCTTGCCAATCGATTTTTTAGTACCCACTTTAAGAGTAGCCCAACAGTATCAATAGACGGGGCATGAATTGTTCAAGCAATTAGACCAAATTGAGAAGCTACACAAGACTAGAATACAAGCTATTGCGGCGATTTATGCAACAAAGAGAAGACAGAAAGCATATTATGATGCGCACATCAAAGACAAAGGACTAAAAGAAGGAGATTTAGTTTTGGTATACTTTGAACAACATGCCAAGAAGCTACAAAAACGCGACGATGGACCCCTAATAATCAATAGGATTTCAACGAGTGGAGCAGTTAACCTAGCTACTCTAGATGGAGATGTACTTCCTAATTACATAAGTGGTTGTCGAGTAAAACGTTACATGGAGCCATTGATAGACCAGATGTTAGCACAACTAGTAGGTGCACAAAATAGAAAAAAAGAGGAAAGTTGAGGAGCGGAGACCAGAACATTCACAAATATTAATCCTATTGACATAAAGGAGGAGGTCAAGCTCATTCATTAGCATTTCTGCTTTCCCAACATGCACACATATACTGCACCACAAAAGATCATAGTGCAAATGTTGTCACATGCAATCAAACAAATTGGGAATCAAGTCAATATGACTCCATACATTCAAGAATGGCTCTTCAAGGCTAAGAAATAGTGGAGTCATAAGAAGTTCTTGAATGGGAGTATTGCATTAACCATATTGATATATCATGCTTTGGGCATTAGAGAACATCTAGAGGAGATGCCCTCATCAGAAGAAATGGTGAAGTATGCAAAGATTGCTACTGTTCCCAGAAAGAAGAAAGGAGTCAAGATCGTAGAAGAAGCGGAAACAAGCTCCCAAACAAGAATGAGAGGTACCAAAAGGCTACGGGAAATGATGTAGGCAAAAGCACATGCTCCAGCTACAAAGAAAGCACACGTACTTCCAAGGACTAGACTTGAAGACAATCGACTTATTACGGAAGAAGAATTGACAAGGGCAATGGAAGATGCTCACCAATATATAGAAGGACAAGTAAACCTCTCATTGCAAGGGCACCACTACCAACAAGCCCATCAAGACTCGGAACAAAGAAAGAGGCTGACCAAGGTCCACAGATACAGAGAATTGGGATTGATGAACTCAAGCTCATCATCACATGCAGAAGAAGAACCGGAAACCTCAATGTTGAATGTGGATATTAGAAGTGATTCCAAGGATGATGGAAAATGGGAGGAATTAAATAAGTAAACGAGGACTTGGACATGGAATGCATGAAGGTAGGTTAGATGCCAATTGACTCCATCAAGGACACGACAAGGAAGGAAGCATCTCAAGGAGACATCCATATTATTAAATTGAATGAAGCATCTAATATCCAAATCAAATAGACTTTGCTAGTGGGAGAGGCCCTGTTCAAGAATCCCAAAGAAGAAAAGGTCGAAAACACAGTTGAAGAATCGGAACCCTTCACACCAATAAGGGTCGTGGCAGAACCCTCTCCTCTAGATGTCACATTTCAAGGGAGTGCCACAAAATCTATCAATAAGGAAGAGGATCAAAGAGAACGAGAGGTACAGCTCCAAATCAGGCAACCGCATAACGAGACCATACATGTGGAGCAAGGAAAAGATGTACAAACAGGGGAAGCTCCAAGCATTCCAAAAACATGGTTGAACGTAGATGTCGCTCAGCTCAAGCCAGTAGTACAACAAATGAAACAAACTGCCATGGATACTCAACAGCTGATGCTTGAGGCTGATGCCGACTACAACAAAGAAATGCGGGAAAAGAATCAATTTCAAGAACTAGGTGAAAATCTATATGTCCAATTAATTCAAGCACAAAAGAGAATAGTAGAGAAAGAGGCAGAAGCCCAAGAGGCCAAGCACCAATGCAACACACTAGAAGCAGAAAATCAAAAGCTAAAAAGACAATTGAAAGAACTGCAAAGCAAATATGAGGCTAGCAAAGCAAACAAAACACGAATGAATGCTAGAAGAAAAATTCTTGAATCTCAAATCAAGGTGTACATGGATGAGGCTGATAATTTATGGAACAAGAATAAAGAACTAATGGCAGCCCTATTGTGCAACCAACCAATAGAAGCTCCTGAAGTGACAGAGAAAGACACACGAGCATTGGAAGACAGGATAGAAAAGTATGAAGACTACCTGAAAACAAAGCAAGCTATCATAGCAGAATGGGAGAAAAGATACATAAATGACTCGGTGGAGCTCCGAAAGAAATGGAAGATAGCAAAAAATCAGTACTTTGAACAATGCAAAGAAGACGCAAATCAAGTCACTGCCATAGGAGAGGAGCTCCTCAAAAACAAGGCAACGATTATGAAAGCCACAGAAGAAATTAAAGAAAAGGATGAATTAATAAAGCAATTGCAGGCTCAATTAGCACAACAGGTTAATGAGGGGACACAAGTAGTTCCACACTCCATAGCGGCTACTGAGGAGACTGAGATACGTCCTCTTTCTCCCCCCTACATCATTCACCAATAAGGGAGGAAATCGAGACCAACATTGAACAACATACTCGGGCTGTTACAGAACTAAGCCGAAATGAGTGGGCACTACTGGTGTCCCAACTTACTGAAGATTTTGAAAATCAAGTAATCAAAGTCATAAGGGAAGCAAAGATTGAAAGCAAAAATCTGGAACATGTAATGAAACCCTTCAATGTACCATATGGATTACTCAAAGAACAAACATGCCAATACATTAGGACCACTACAAATAAAGAGCCAGATAGCAACCTACAGTTCAACATGCACACATTTACCTATACATAAGAGGAATTCGATAGAGGGGATCCTATCAGGAGGAGGAAGTTTTTGGAAAAGAATCCTACACTACGGGTACAATGGGAATCGACACCTTATATACTTCAAGTCAACCCATCTTTTTGCCCAGTACCCAGAAGACACTCCTGGATGCAATTTTGGGAAGGACAGCGCCAGGGAAGCATAAATAATCAGTGGCTCAACTATCCATTACTGCCAAGTCCACCTCTTAATTATCTATCGACTGAAGAATACATGGTTAAAACCATCGAATTTTGGATTGTTCGATATGAAAATGTACCAGATTTAGCAATCAAGATGACTAACAAGGTTTTAAGTATGTTACTTACTGTCATAAAGGTGTTTCAGCATGCACAATACAAACTTCATCGGCATTAACCAGGGATCAGATGCCCTCATTTTTTACCTATCAACCATACCTAGCCACTTAACACTAATGGCCATATACTCGAGACTCATGTTTTTGCCAAGTACTTACATGCAGACATTTGAAGAAGCATTCTTCATAGGCTTTTTTGAAATGGATTCAAAATTTTTTGCAGAAATATCTTTGAACCTTAATGCAATACTGGTGACCTACGAATTAAGTTTCTTCGCAGATCATAGATAAACACTAGATGACGGGATAAAGTCAAGCCAATGGAAGGAATTAATGCTATGTCAAGCCAATTCTCTTAATCAGAGAGAGCAAAAAGTCATACAAACATACTCACGTCACCACAAAAAGCCTGTCAGGGACGACAAAGTTCAGGAGGAGGGACGTGTGGAAGGGGAAAGGGAATCGAGCAAAAAGAGAAGAAGAAGAAGATCAAAGAATAAAACAGTTCAGTGAAGAACAAAGTTCATAAAAAAAAAGAACAACCCTCTACCCAAAGCCCCGCAGGGGCACGCATTAGGCGACAATACCAAAGAACCAGGTCCTGAGGATTGGAAATAAAGAAAGATAACAACCAGGACATTTCATGGGAGGTTCCACACAGCTTCCTCATCCACCAGGAGCAAGCGGTGAAGAACAAAGTTTATAAACAAAAAGAACAACCCTCTGCCCAAAGCCCCACAGGGGCATGCATCAGACGACAACACCAAAAAACCAGGTCTTGAGGATTAGAAATAAAGAAAGATAACAACCAGGACATTTCATGGGAGGTTGCACATAGCTTCCTCATCCACCAGTAGCAGGTGGTGAAGCGAACTTCAAGCAGGGAAGAGAGAACACACGAAGGATTCTTCATCGGATAAGATAACCAATTGTCTAAATGTCCTAGTTGTCTCCTCGACCACTGGATGTGTGCGGTGGAAAGGAATGAGTCATGTCCCAGAGAATAACAAGAAGATTCAAGAACAGGGCCTTTGAAACGTAATGCTGACTTAAAAGAGAGTAAAGGTCAGCAAAGTAAGGTGTGCGACAGGAAAGAATTAGACAGGCTCCAAGCAATACAACATGGTCAGATGTGTGAAGACAAAGACATATTAGAAGACCAAAAGTTATTAAGAGATAGAGGTTGAGAAGTTGAAGAGAGTGACTAAGAATATCACATTCTTAGCCACTGATGGCGTGTGTGGTAGCCCAATTTAATGCAGCAACCCAGATTTATGAATGTATGGAATACTAAGGGGATTATAGAAGCAAAGGACTAATCTTGGATAAAGTAACAAATTTCCTTACAATCCTTATTGCTTCTTCGACCACTGGGTGTGTGTATTCAAGAGCCATAGACAAGTTGCAAAACGAGAAGCAAAGCCTATCAAGGGACAATAGAGACAAAGAAGGGGAGAGTGTTGCAGAGAAAAGAGGCACAAAAGAGGAGCCCCAAAATTTTCAAATTAATGGGCATAAGTTTCTTCTTCAAAATCCTAGGAAATTCCCTGAAAGCTATGTAAATGCATTAGAGGAGTCCTCTAGATGCATAAGCCCAAATCATTGTAATATATTCTTTGTAAAATAGTAGGAAATTAGAGATTAGCTAATAAAGTGCCGGTCACTTGTGTGAAAGGACCATTTTTAGGGCACATGTATATAAGTCACTTTGTGACTCTTTTGTACAGACTTTTTGCCATTGTGAAGGAGGAGAACCAAAATTTCGAATTTGCTTCTTTCCTACTGATTTTCATCTTCTCTACGATCTTTTGTGTGTGTGCGAATCTTGGAATGTGTGTGTAGGACTGTTGTCTTCCCCTCCCCATCACTTTTGAACCACTGTAGTGTGTGTGTGTGTGTGAGCAAGTACAAGTTGTGGAGTGAGTGAAGGTGTTTCCTACCATTCACTGTTTTGGCCATAACTTGAAGAGGGATTGTCAGATTCGAGTGAAAATACCACCAGTAGATGCATCTCGTTGAAACGAATCTGTATTGGCCATATTCGGAGTTCAGAGCTAGGAGAAACATTTGAATTTGTAATTGCTACTATAAGTGGTATCACGGCAGACACTTTCAGAGATTTAGTGAGTTGGAGATGTAGATTAGTCTTTTCTCATGCATCTTTGCTGAACCACTTCACTTTCCATCACATGTGCACACATCCTCATACACTTGGTTCATGTGGTTCTTCGGATTGATAATTAAGCATGTGTCAATCCACCACTATATGCACTTGTGTGGAAAATGAGATTTAGTCTCTTTGACACAAGTCCCTAAGACCTCGTGACTTAGGTACACACTCCCAAAAGTGAAAATTTTCTAAAATTAGCACCTAAAAATTCTTTTAGAAAGAGCAGAAAGGGGATTTTTGAGGATGCAAAATTTCTCCTTAACTTATCCTTTTCATGAATCTAAACTAGGGATATCCATATGACATGCACTCATTATGTATTCTCTTTCTCATCCATCCATACATAATGCACCTCTTTTTTCCTCCTCCAAAATGGGAATTTATTAAATTTAGGTGCTTGATTTTTTTTCTCAAACATTGATGGAAGGAGGTCTTGTGGAGTCTCAAGCTCCCATTCTCTTGTGGATTTTTGTAACCTAACTCCGAGTGAGAGCTCATATGGAGTACTCCAAGTATGCACCATTTCTTTGAAATAAGCACTCTCAAGCTCTCTCTTTTACCTGTTTCAAAAATCAGGATTTAACCCAATTAACTATTGGAAATAATGCCAAATGACCCTCTTTTCCAAAGTTTTGGAGCCTCCTTCTTTTCCAAAGGCTAAGTATTGAGAGCTCATGTTAGTATCGAAAAGGGACTCTATTCTTGCCATACTAGGACCAAGCATCTCTAATAATATTAACATGTGTTTTCCTTATCTTAGCAAATTTCAATTGTATCTTTAGAGTAGAACACCATGGAAGCATCGGGCATCAGTCAAGCATGCATCAGACCACATTCCATTCCAATAAAGTAGTACCCTCTTCTCCCATCTCTAAAGTTCAAAGAGGAATTTGGTGTGATGCATCTCAAAGATTTTACCATGAACTAGATAGAAAAAGTTCATGTGAAGTCTCATTTGTTACAATGGTTAGTAAGAAATTTGGGAAATGTCCATTATATGTAGGAATTGAAGCCTAATTTTGACCACAAATGGTTATGCTTCTATTTCTTTTCATAAGAGTTAAAAGGTATAAGAAATTTAGAGGATTTACAACCTCTCTTGGTGAAAGTAAGATTAGACACCTACTTTAGTGCACCCCTACCCAAGGTAGACTTCCATAGGTAATACTATGTGATCCATACTTTACAAGACATAGATATACGTTTGTAGTACCATCATTACTCACAAGTCAATTGCTTAAGAAATTCAAGTTGACACATCATTTGGTCAACGAATCCCTATGAATGTATTGCATAAATATCCCTCAAACAAGGAGATCCTAGTGCCAAAAGAGATGAAGAAAAAGGATATATTGAAGCTTGCCCGAATATCCAAGATCACACCAAAGTTCTCTACTACTCTAATAATGTGTATGTACCACTTTTCTTTTCCCAGGCAAGATAGGTTCACCCAACCTCATAAGCACATCTAGTTTGGTTCATATTTGGCGTAGAAAAATAGCATGAAGTTGGATTTATAATATTGGATCGCTGACAAGTTGTATGTAGATAATTCTTGATGGATTTTTAAGCAAGTATTGAATGGATGTTATGCTATAACCACTATGTACATGTGTTTGGTATAGAAGAACTTTGTGCACTAAGGAGTAGCAAATGATCCACCTCCCATCAATCCAAGCATATGAACGGCACCATACCTTGCTTTGAACCCCCTTAGGCTACTGTAACACCTACCCAATAACCCACTAGACCACAACCAATTGTGCCTCCATTCATGATTCGATTACCATGCACTGATACTCAAGGAGAGGATCACTAGCTAGTGGCTTGACCACAACCACATGAAACAAAAGGACCCAAAGAGTAAGGACCCATAAAGCAAGCACTCATAATGGAAACATTGGTGTTGGAATTAGAGGCACAAGGCCAACCTATTGGATTTGTTTTCCCAACCATTGTAGCTACTGCTATGCATGAGCAAAATCTCTCATTTTATTTTCAAGTTACTCATGAGTTCCAATATTTGCAATTTTCATATACCTAGTTTTTCTTGAAGAATATGAAAGACCAAGTTACCCTGTGTCACAAATGGATAAATAGGAAGAGAGTGAGCAAGAAGAATAATTGACTACCCTCAATACACTGAAGCCATAAGAAGATTGTATGCCACAATTGAAGAATTATAAGCTTGCCAAAAATATAAAAAAGAAATACAACGTGTTTTATTAGAGCAAGAACTACTTTGGTGAAGCATTTATCTCCAACATTGAGATATTAGTAGAGGCAATAAGTGTGATAGAGGCACCATCCCTTCTCAGAAATTGAACCATTGCTCATTATGACCTACACACATCTCTCACTTGCCAATGCCAAGGTTAGACCATCCATCTCCTTGCCATTCCTAGAGATTCCTTCTATTCCGTGTTACAAGGATTCATCCCACCATCCATCCCACGTATAAACCTTTCAACCATCGTATGTATTGCGATACTTGGTGCAACAATAGGCACAAATCAAGTAATATCTCCTAGCTTCAATAGCCGAATATAGGCAACACTAGGTTCATTTTGAAGCTCTTGAAGAGACAAATCCAATAGTTCTATTTTCAGCTTGATCCAACCTCTATGCTTTGAGTTATGTTCAAAAAACACAGTGGTGGTAATCACCTACTTACACCTAAAGATTCCCTACAATTCACACATGCATGATATCCGCGAAAAGAGATGGGGAAGGGGTAGACAACACCTCAAGACACACATTTCAACCTCAAGAACACATAGGAGCTCACAAACAAGAAGATACAGAAGCAAGACTCAAAGCAAATTCAAATTTCTCAATTTAGTTTTTTATTATGGCAAAAAGTCTTTATAATTGTGTCAAAAAGTGACTTATATACATGTGCCCTAAGTTTGTCCCTTTCACACAAGAGACCAGCACTTTCTCTAAAAATCTCTAAGTTCCTATTATTATACAAAGATAGTGTTACAATCTTCAAGGAATATGCATCTAAAGGATTCCTTTAGTGCATTTTCAAGGCTTCTCAATGCTTTATGATGGATTTTAACAAAAGAAAATGGTCTATTTCTTGAAAATTTTGTGGTCATGCTTATCCTCTCTTCTTTCATCTACCTTCTCCTTCTCTCTTGTCTTCAATCCTCCAAAACACTCTCCCCCTCTTAGTCTACGTCATCCCTTGAGATGCTTTACACGGATTTACCTAAGACATGATTAAGCGGTTGAACCTGTGATACATCAGGGTTCTATTATAGTTGTTGGCCTCGCATGCAATTAGCAGATGGAATTTCATCCACAGTGACCAATTGAGGCTTTTTGTCTACCTCCCCACTTGCCAACTTATTCCTCTCTAGTTGGCACTTCAATTTTCTCTATTTGTACTTCTTTAAATTGCATGCAACTTATCATCGAAGAAATGATCAAGGCTTGTTGGAAAGATTATTTATCATTGCTTGCCCCTTTCTAGCTTTGATCCTCTGGCTGGTGCTTCAAAGGTCCCATTTGTACTTCTTTTGTTTGCATCCTCGAGGACATGTCACCTTTTATTAGCGTGTGTATTTTCTTCCCTGTGTCTCTTCTAGCCATGATAGTTAACCTGCTAGGTGTGGCAAAGAGATAAAAATGAGTGTGGTGACTCCTTGATTAATACGAATGAAGTTCAAAAAGGTATATTCTATGCACTTGAATACTTTCAGCACTATAAGGATCATACTAAGAATTTTATTAGTAAGCTTCATGGATCGATATGGAACATGAGCATATCTAGAGAACCAAATTTTTATAGTGCTAACCATGTAGTCTTTGGTAGGTAAATAATTATGTGGTGGGCTTAGTAGTGATGAAAAATTGAGCCACTGATTATTTATAATACCTTTTTGTTGTCCTTCCCAAAAAATAGTCCATGATCAAAATCTTGGCACTAGAAGAAAAGAGGGATTTATTTGTAGTAAGTAAGTTGCTTCCTTCCAATGCACCCATAGTATCAGGTTCTTTTCTAAAAACCTTTTGCACTAGATCAAATCAGCTACATTGAATTCTCCTTGTGAGTATGTAAATGTATTATCTATAAAGTTAAATCTTTATCCGGATACTTCTAGGTGACTTTCTTGATGTACCAATGCATCTTCTTTTTCCTTATGCCTTATGGTACATTGAAAGGCTTCATTATCTGATCGAGATCTTTGCTTTTGATCTTGGCCTCTTTCATTACACATACAACTACTTCTTCAAGATTTTGCATCATCTGAGACATCAGTAGTGCCTACTCTTTCCTATCTAATTCTTTAGTGTATGACATTGAAATCTCCTCATGAATTACCTCATGTTGGTCTTTTGTTGGAGATTGAACAATGGGGAGAGAAAGAGGATGTACCTGAGTCTCTATAGCTGCCTCATTGGGAATGGGCAATATTGTTGTCCCCATTTTCTGTGTTTGAGCACTTTTCTCATTTTTGGAGGTCGAGGATTTTGTAATCATGCTATGAATTATTCTTGTTCCATGGCCTTGCTCTTTACCTTGTTCAATTCTTATTCTACCTTCATTTTGCCCTCACGTATTTCTTTTAGTTGCTTTGCATCTCGACTACATTGTTCAACGTATAAGTTCATTGAATTGTCCTAGTTTTTCTTGAGTTTTGTAGTGTTGTGGGCATACTTTGCTTTTACTTGTGCATGAAGTGCATGTTCTGCTTTCAATTGATTGGCATACTCATCTAATTTCATCCTTAGACTTTGAATTTCTTCTTCCCTGGATATCAATGCTACCATCGATTGGTTAAGGAGCAATGATTTCATTAAATACTTGTTGTGGCTCTTAAGAGATTATGTTTCTTCCATATATCCTTTGATTTATGATTCTATTAATTTGGTCCTGGTAGAAATTTGTACCTTCTCAGCTTCACACTATGAAGGTTTCTTTTAGAGATCTGCATTCTCCTTCTTTGTTTACTCTTATTGTTGGCTGATCTCTTTGACTTTAGATTGTAAGGTAGAATTTTCACTCATTAATGTATCAATTTTGCTTAGCATGCTAGTTAGCTCTCCTTTCACTTGTTCGAATTGTACCCGAGTCTTTACTAGTTGTTTTGATAACTTTGACTTAATGTTTTGAATTGATGTTCTCCACATGGTCTTATTCGTATTCTTGATCAACATCCATTAATTCTTGTTGCATGTGAATGGAACTTTGAATCATGTGCTTAATAAATAGTTTAATTTTAATTGTGCCACATCCACATTCACCCATTTCTTGGATATAGCAGGTAGTTCCCTATTTTCAACATTCTTACCTTTAATTTTGTATAATGTTTTGTTAAATGGTTGCTTTATTTGCAAATTCATCATGGTTTGGTCAACCTCTTTCTCTGGAGTTACTTTAGAGATGCTAATTATAGCACGCACATCCAAATGAGAGGTTTTTTTCACAACCCTAATTGGAATGATTGGTTTTTGGGTAGCCTATCTAAGAAACTAGGAATTATGACCACCATGTGCTAGAAAGATGACTCTCCTCCCAAAGTTATGCATGTATATATAGCTACTCGAATCAATGGGAACCACAAATGTAACTAGAGTCCACAAGTGCATGTGCAATCTCCTCCACTCCTTTAATATCTTTCACTAGATTCTACTAGTGGTTGGAGTGATCTTGACCACTGCTTGAGTACCTTCCACTAGATTCCACTAGTGGTTGGTATACTTGCCACTCGAGTTAAGTCTCACTGACTCAAGTTAACTCACGTTAACTTGAGTTAGAAGGCTTTAGAGCTCCTTGGGCAAAAGAATCTCCCCATGCTCCCCATGGGGATTGAACCCAAGACCTCCTCCTTCACAACCTTGAGACTTAACCACTATGCTAAGTGGATCACTTGTTTAAGAGACACTTATGCTTAAGTCTAGTCTCGAGATCTTTGGCCATACATGAGTGACCAAACGGTGTCCGATTTTAAATCTGTCTGAATCAGCCAGACCCTTAGATCACAAACTTACTTTATTATATTCCTCCCCCGTTGGGAAAGATTTTCATCATAGAAAATAAAGCTATATAAATAACCATAAGAGATCCTCGAGCCTCATGTTCTTAAACGCGAAGAACATGGTCATGTTTTAAAACTATAAGAACATGTCTCATCTCTGTGGTGGGATCCCTGCCCAAATGATTCAAAACACTATCTAGCTTTGCACTTTGATAAAGTGGTCAAATTATAAAATAGTGAATCAATTATAAGGGTAGATCTAAAAACACCCATAGCCATGTCACTATTTCTCGATGTGCAATTAGGCACAAAGATATGAAATGGATGGATTCCAATTACTAGTCCATTTCTGAGCATGACCGATGCATGGACTTAGTAACTAAGGTGGGATTCTTATCCCAATCAAGACTTTGAGAAATCTTGATTCACTTGAATTTGATTTGGAAAACTTGAAGTTTGGTCATCCCAAACATTGAACTTAGATGTTTGTACTACGGTTTACTTTCAACAAACATTTACTTGATTTTTTTTTTATCGACTAGAGGACTACTCAATCCTAATAGGCTTGAAAATCCTATGTAAATTGTACAAGAAAGTTTTTCATTTACTTGGGATCGACCTTTATCTTAACCAAGTCAAATTCAAAATGAAAATCATTCAACTTAGGACACTTTTCTCAAAGACTTTAGCTCAAAGTTCTTGGGAATTTTCAATCTTATGAGCAGTTCCTAACTTCACTGTTCTAGAGTGTATTGAACTCTAGAAAGTCAGAAGAGTTATGCTAGTAACTAGAAGCAAAGCCAAATGAATAAGTCAATCTTGGACTTTTCATCTTTTGAATATTGAAAAGAGGTTCTTGTATAGAACATCTATCTGGATGTTTAATTTAGTTACCTGGTTCTAACCGGCTAACCCTTGACTTCGGTGAAAAGAACTAGAACCATATCTAAGTCAAATCCAAAAGATTCCACAAACAAACAAACAGAACTATAACTCTATTCAACCAATTCAAACTTCAAAGGGACATAAACTTGCTATGAGTCAAAGTCTAGATGACTCAAGACTTTAAATTTTCAAAGATCTATTTCAACAAGGTATGGAAGCCTTTTTTACTATCTTTAAGAGAAATAAATTGGATTCTCAAAAAGATTCAGGGCAAATCCAAAACATCATCCAACCACAAGATACTAGTGTGGTATTCAATATCAATGTGTCGACCCACAGGGATTCTATTGATGAGTTTTTTACTCAAATAATGCTTCACTTGAGACTAAGCCATACCTATATTCAATCTTTATGATTGCTTATTAGGAATATTCTTTTGCATTTCTTTGAGTCAAAGGATTGAATCTACCAAGTTACACTAGGAACTTGGTGCTTGGCTTTGTCAATCTATTCCGTAGTTGAAAGGATCATTTCAATGTTAAAGTCCTTCTTTAGAAATGCAACAAATATTTCTTTAGAATATCTTCTTTTTCAAATAAGAACACGTCTTTATTTGAAAAAGAAGATCTTCGAAGTTACCAACTTCATATCTTCTACTTCTTTGATCTTGAAGTATCTTGAGATCATTATACTATCCTCCTTGAATTTAAACTTCTCTTTGGAAGTTTTAATTCCCTTGAAGATCAAATCTAACTTCGAAATTCATTCTCAAACTAAAAGATAACTATCATCCCATGGTCTTATGTCCCATACCATCTTTCCTACATCAATCTGAGTATAAAATTTGGTGCCCATTACCACCCTATTTTATATTCACATTAATATTGGGTGATACCTATCCTAAAATCTAAACATATCTTGATAGAGTACCTTTTCCTTCAACTCTTTAAAAGAATTTTGAACTTTCAGGCATTACTTGTAACTTGATATTCTAGGTTTTGATCGCTTCACATGATCGTTTCACAATCTTGTGCTTTCCTTTGGGAACTTGAAAACCTCAAATATCTATTCTTCTTTGCTCAAGTTTTCAAATAAAAACCAGATATAATTCCAAGTACTTGAATTTTCACAATTTCAAGTCCAACCGGTTGATTCTTGACGAATTTGTAGCGACAAGAGCTTTTTACTTCGTCTTTAGATTCCTTTCTTACTGATGTTTTAGGTACCAATGCAAGAAACTAAGAATTACGACCACCACATGCTAGAGAGATGACTCTCCTCCCAACCTTATGCCTGTATATATAGCTGCTCGAATCAATGAGGACCACAAATGTAACTAGAGTCCACAAATGCTTGTGCAATCTCCTCCACTCCTTTAATATCTTCCACTAGAGTCTACTAATGATTGGAGTGATCTCAACCACTGCATTAGGACCTTCCACTAGAGTCCACTAGTGGTTGGTATACTTGCCACTCGAGTTAAGTCTCATTGGACTCAAGTTAACTCACGTTAACTTGAGTTAGAAGGCTCTAGAGACCCTTGGGCAAAAGACTCTCCCCATGTTTCCCATGGGGATTGAACCCAAGACCTCCTCCTTCACAACCTTGAGACTTAACCACTAAGCTAAGTGGATCACTTGTTTAAGACACCACATGAACTTATACTTAAGTCTATTCTCGAGATCTTTGGCCATACATGAGTGACCAAACGGTGTCCGATTTGAGATCTATCTGAACCGACCAAACCCTTAGATCATAGAATTACTTTATTATGGCTTGATATTGTGGTGATTCTGTTTTGATATATACCTTTTCATTGCCAATGTCTAAGGAGGCTTCTTTAAGTTGTAAGTTGATTGTGTTATTAATGCTAATAGTGAAGCCTATACATAGTCTTGGTGTACGTAGTACTTCATCTTCAACCTTATTCATATTCATTCTCAGACTCTTTTTGTTGACTAGCGACTTCCCGTTGATCGACCATTTGATCCAATTCATCCCATCTACCATCATCAGTTACATTTATGTTCACATCTGCATTCAAAGTGGATTGATCTTCATTATTTTGTGAACCTAAATAAGAGCTTGAGTTCTCCAAGCCTAATTCTTTATAGTATGACATCCAAGATCTGACATCTCAAAAGAGGCATGCAAATCAGCCTTAAAATCAACATTATGCTTCTCATTAGGACCACTCAGAAGCATGTCATCAAAATAGATAACAATGATCAAAAGCACATCATTTGCATGCTTAACATATAAGGTACTCTAAGTTGGACTGTTGTGAAAACCACATGCAATCAAGTAGACATGTATCTTTTCATACCAAGTGGTGCTTGCTTCAAACCATATAATGCCTTTTTCCAATGCTCAAAGATGTACATTCCAACCATGATGAGCTTCAAGTGCATAAATGCTATGAATGATAGTCATTAGATATATGGAAGAAAAGGTCTCATCAAATTCAATGCCTCTCCCTTGAGCATAACCTTTTGCAACAAGCCTAGCATTATACCTATGAACTATTCCATTAGGCTTACGCTTCAGCTTGTATACCATTTAGTGCCAATGGCCTTTTTGCCTGGAGCAAATCACATAAAGAACAATTACCATTCTTCATAATAGCATCATATTGTGATTGCATCGCAACCATCCAATTTCCTAAATTTTATCCTATAATAAAAGAAAGAGGCTCATTCTCATTACAAAGACTAAAGGCAACCATTGCATAGCAATCTAATGCAAAACAAGCACTATGAGAGCTTGAATGAGTACGATGTGACATAGTTGCATCTAATTTGCTATCTCATAGATTTTGCACTAGCCATTTGGGCATAGTTTTTGCCTCCTCTATATAAGTCCTCTCATCAACAAGTGCATTATGTAAATTTGCATCAGAATTGGAATGATCCAGATCATCATGTGAAACCTCTAAAGGCTAAGAAATTATCCCATTTGGACTAACACTTGACTACCCACTTGTAAAAAGCGGTAGCAAAGTGTCATACATATCTTTGGAGCTACCTGATGTCTCCCTAGTACATGAAAGTAATGGCTAAATTGCATCTTCCACAAAATCAACATCACAACTAACAAAAATGTGTTAACACTATGGATGATATAGATGTCACCTTTGCTTTCAAAATTGTATCCACAAAAATACATTTTAATTATTTATTATCTAATTTTTTGCAGTTTTTTTCAGGCACTAATGCATATGCCAAACACCCAAAGACAGATAGATGAGCAATCTATGGCTTGTGACCATGTCAAGCCTTCTATGGAGTCATAGAATACAGTGCTTTGGTGGGACACATGTCAAGTACATATGTTGCACACATAACAACCTCAAGCCAGAAGCTATGTGGTAAAGCCTAACTTTTGACCATACACCTTGCCATCTCCATGAGACTTGTTATTTCTTTAATCAAATCCATTCTATTGAGGCATATATGGCACTGTACAATGATGTTTTATCCCATGTTCAGCCAGAAATGCATTAAAATCAAAAGATATGTATTTCCCCCTCAATCAGAATAGAGGATGCCCATTTTACATGTTGACATATTTCCAACCAAAACCAAAAAGTGTTTGAAGCAGATAAACACTTTGGACTTTGCTTTCAATGGATATACCCATGCATGCCTAGAAAAACCATCAATAAAAGTCACAAAGTAAAGGTAGCTCCCAAAATGTGTCTGCATAGGACCATAGATATCATTGTCAACAAGGCACAATTTCTAAGTAGCTTGTATTGAACCATCTTTTGGGAAGGAGGAACACTACATTTTGCCAAAAATACAGCTTTCATAGACATGTTTACCAGGTGCCTCACCTTTGAGCAGAGAGAATACCATTTTAGATTTTTGTAGGCATAGCAAACTAGCAAAATTAGAATAACCAAAGCATGCATGCCAAAGCTTTGCATATGAGATAGTGTTAGAATCTTGAACTGCACATGATGAACCATTCATAGATTTTGCATATTCTATGATCTTATACATCCCACAAAATAAAATGTCAGAAGCAATAATAACATCGCCATTTGACATATCATGACCCCTACATCTGTCATCAACAGATTTGACAACCAAGCCAATAATGCTCAAACTGACAATAGATTTTTCTTGATCCTTGGCATAACAAAAGCATCTGACAATGTGAAAGGACTACCATCAGTAGTACTTATAATGATATTACCATCTCCCCTTAGAGGATAAGAGGATTTGTTAGTGCATATGACAATATTCCCTATAGGGGAAGCTCAATTGAACTAAAAAAAACTCTACTGCAAGGTAATATGTTTGGCCACTCCACTGTCAAAGCACCAAACATCTTAGTCTATTGTAGACATACATTGTTCATGAGAAGATGGTTCATAGCTGCATAAAGTAGTAAATGCCTATTCTTCATTTTGCACAGGATTAGTAGACTATTTTAGGTGTAGAGGCCTTTGCAACAACCATTCCGACCTCTTTCTTCTTTGCCTCTTTTGCACTCAATTTTGGATAAATCTTTATGATGTGATCATTTCCTTCACAATATTTGCATAATTGTTTCTACTTTTTGTTTTGTTCTTGTCTTTTTCTTCCCTTTTTTTACCATGCAAAAGTAGCAGATTTTTGCTTACAAGTAGATGAGCTCCATTAACCTTTTCCCTTTTGACTAGTTAAGAAAGCTTGATCTTCAACATGCATAATGGACATGTTCTACCTAGACTAGTCTTCTTGCAAAAAAATAGACTGAACTATTTGGTAAGACTTCATCTGCAAAAATCAATTGCTCTTTCAAATATTTGATCTTTGTCAAAAAAAAATTCCCTAGAATCTCCTTAATTCATATGCTCACTCTCCAATTGTTTTCGAAGATAAGCAACATGAGCTCCCTTTCTTGCATAGTATAAAGTGCTAAGTGTATCTCAAGCATCCTTTGCTCTTTTGCACAAGCAAATATGAGGAATAATGGCATGTTTGACAGACAAAGCTATCAATGCATGTGCTTGAGCATCTCTACCATCCCATGGAAGCTGCATTGCATTAGGTGCAATATGAACCACAAAACAAACAGGAATTTGAATATTTTCATCTTCAAGGCCATCCCTATCATGATCAATAACTATATTGTAGGTCTAGTAGGTCATTTTTCAACACCCTTCATAATATTCCATAGTCCTTTAGTGACCAATACATGATGCATCATATATGCCCATAATTGATAATTGATACCATCCAACTTATCCTCAATAGCCAACATATGGAATTCATCATTGCTTTCAGCCATGGAAGCTAACTAAAATACCCTCATGCAAAAAAAAGATTGTATCTCAAAGAGTTGGACAAAATTACCTTTTCGAGCTCAACTAAACGTATTGCAAACTTTGAGGTGCTTGTATTGGCGAACCAAAACATGTATATATTTTTGGCACAAAAGGAAAAAATTACCTACATAGGCACTATGATAGTACATTGGAAGGTCAAAACGAGATCAAATCAAAATTTCGACTCCACACCGTAAAGCTATTTTGAGCCTTGAGTATGTTCACCAATCTTTATGTGATTCTGAGACTCTAACCAGAGGGGTGTTCACAACGCCCTAGATAAAGTGGCGACCTACTCTGATACCAATTATTCGAGTTTGAGATCTACAGAAGCACACAAACAACATAAGGAAGAAAAGAAGTTTGAAGCACAACACACAATACTGAATATATTACCAAGTGAATGTACAAAGATAAGTCACATGTTAGGACTATAGGCATATATACAAGTCGAGGGAAAAAAACCTCCCAAAGAGGGAAAAAAGTGCCCCGATGGTCCTAAGTTTATTCACACACATCACTACCAAAATATTTCAACAACTTGTTGACAACTCTCTACATCCCTCTTGAGTATTAATGTCCTCACTATGTCTCTCTCAAATGTTCTCTTGAGAAGGATGGATGGGTTATTCACTCATCATAGAAGAAGGGCTTTGATTGACAGATAGGGCTTGTTGAAGAGTGGATTCATTGGACTAAGACTTCTGCTGAGGCTCTAGATCATGCACACTTGAACTAGGCATATTGGGGTTTTCCATGTTGACTGTATTTCAAAGGTTGCTCATCTAAGAGGCTAAAGACTTGTCTATTGCCTACTTTGAAAGATATGTATCCTTGAGCGAGATTCAATGTTACCTCAAATTTGTACATCCACTCTTATCCTAGGATAAGCTCTTCCAACATATCAATCTTTGAAGACCAAGAGTTTTTTTTGCATGGTGTTATTCCCTAAGTGTAAGGATAAGGTTACCTCCCCTAGGAACTTGATATGATTACCTCCAACTCCGATCATATACACTTCTATAGAAGTGATCAGAATCTTTAGTTTCTCAACTAAGGAAGCACGAATACTACTTAAAACTCCTCCTATGTCAACTCAAAGAGTCCATAAGATGATAGATTCATTTCCAATTCCCAGATTTAAGTAAATTTATCATGGTACATTGTTAATTTTCTTGATACTCATGGCATGATACTTTGCTATGGGAATGGGTTTTTCACCTCTTAAATATCTATGATCTTGTTCTCTAATCCATTCCTTCCATTTTCTAATTCTTTCTAGAGCTTTTTGTCTAGCTTCTTCTCTCATTCTCTCCTGTTTCTTCTTTCTAATTTGAGCTCTTAAAAGTCTTCAATGACGGGCTCCATATATTTTTTACTCGACATCCGCTTATGTAGTTTGGCAACATGTCTTTGTCTAATGTAGCTAAGTTCATAGCTCCACCAGAGGATATGCAATTAATAATCAAGGGACCATATCCTCTTTGTTGTAAATTTCTTGCCTTGTATTAAGGTGTAAACCAATACTAAATATCCAACTCTAAGATGTTTGGCTTTTATGTGAGCATTGTAGTATGCTTTTTGTCTTCTTTTAGCGGCATAGATGCTTGCTACGACCTGTAATCTGGTTTCATGTAATTTACCAATTTGATCCAATTGATTGGACAGCTTGTGACCTCTGCATTCATATTTTTTGACTACTCAGAGGGTAGGTATCAAGAAATCAATTGGTAGAATTGCATTTTTTCCACAAACTAGATTAAAAGGTGTGGTTTCAATGGCTATCTTATAGGCTACTCAAAAAGCCCAAATTGCATGGTGCAGTTATTTATCTCAGTTGGATCTTCCATTGTTGACTATCATTGTCAGAATTATGCATAATACCTTATTTGAACTTTCAACTTGTCCATTGGCTTATGAGTGATAGGAAGCTGACTTTTCATGAATGACCAAGAACTCATTCATAAGTGACTCAATGGCTTCATTGAAAAAGTGCATTCCTCTATCGCTAACTATCTTGATAGGTAGTCCAAACCTAGTGAAAATATTTTCAAATAATAGTTGTTGTCGTCATTGCATGACTTTTCCTAGTGGCTTTGATTTCTACCCACTTAATTAAGTAGTCGGTTGTTAATATAATATATTCAACATGAGAGCCTTTGGCTAGGGATTAATGATTCCAATAAAGTAAATTCCCCATCTAGATAAATCTCTTGCACTATGGGTTTTGAAGGCATATCACCTCTTCGAATTGGATACTTAGTTCATTGACACACATCACAACTTCATACATAGGTTTCTACATCCATGTGGAGTATTGACCACCATAATCCTGCAACAAGGATCATCTTCACAAAATTATTGACTAAGAAGTGGCCTCCAACTGCTCCAATATGAGCCATTTCTAATATAAGGAGGTAATCTCCCTCATGAACACACATTCGTAATTGATTATCCTTCCCACATCTAAAAAGCTGTATTTTCAAAATTGCATAATCTTTACTTTGTTCCTCTAAAGCTCTCTTTCTAGCTTGGCTAGCTCCTTCTAGATATGTCCATGATTTCAAAAATTCAACCAGTGGCTCGCTCCACTCAAGTACTATTCTCAAATAGTGCAAAGAAAATTGTTCATCTCGCATAGATACTTGGCATATATTACAATTGTTTACATATTCATGTACATCCTTTTGCATACTTAGCCAATATACTCTTAATCTTTTTAATTCTTGTCTGGTTCCACTCATGTCTTTATGCATTTTCCATTTCCTTTCATGAGCTCATCGAATTAAATTGATTTGCTCTTCATCTTGGACACACCTTAGGAGTATTTCATTGAAATCCTACCACAATGTGAAGGTTTTTTACTTTCCAAAGTTCCTTGCCTTTTGTTGAATTAATCATATGATTAGGTCCATGTGTGAGCATAGGCCTTTTGTTGAATTAATCATATGATTAGGTCCATGTGTGAGCATAGGTACTGAATTCTCATACCATGTAGGACATACTTCCAAGTCGAATAGATAAGTGTCTAGTAACTCGTCTGATACTCCCGTTGGTGGTTCTCCATGACTCATTCTAGATAAGTGATAAGCTCTAATGTGGGTGTTCGCTTCCTTGACAACTCTTGCTATTTTGGGATGAAAAGCTCTCTGGAATTTCACCCAGAGCGCACAACCTCCTAAGAATTGATCAGAGATACTTTGCACACTTTCAATTAGATATATGATGAATCTAAAGCAACAAATTTGATGAATTTTAATAGACTATACTAAGAGAAATCAATTTAGGAACATTGGGGTGTCATCCCGACTTTTCAAGAATACTCTGCCTGCATACATAGGTCACTAAAAAAAGATGTAGTTCATAGAATAATCAACCAAATATGATGAAAAATGAGATCAATGGTTAAAAAGTCATGGAACTCTAGGACCCTTTCATGTAGGTTTCACAATTCCATACTCATACAATCTTGGAAAAGATTCAATGCAATTGGTATGACTACATGATGGCATGAAGTTTCATCAAAGCAAGGATGAATGTCACAAACATCCCCCCTCCTGCACATATTCTTGCGAAGGTTCAAGGGTGCTTCCAAGGTATTGGAGGGGGTCATCTTCTACATTAAAAGAGAAAAGATTAGCATTTCTTCATCTTCAATACGGAGGGCAACAACTAGGGTTGAAGCTCTTCAACAATTTGAACGAGGAAAACAACTTCAAGCTTATCTACAAGTGGCGGAGATCATCTTCATCTCATGGAGATTGTGAAGCTATGAAGAAAAGCAACAAGTGCATTTATGTGTAGATTTTAATGATTCTTTATCACATTCATATACTTCATGTTTTAAAATATAAGGCATATATGTGGGGATTTGCTCCATCTCTCTATGACTTTGTCTATAGACTCATGTCTCTATATTGATTGTGGGCCTTAAAAACCAACAAGGCTTACAAAGAAAACACCTTCAAGCCATCTAATCAAGGGTTCCAAATTGATTCTTGGGAAGCCCTCCTAAATTTAGGGAACCAACATCATTTCATGCATTCTATTTGCTTCTACCTTGGGGCACACCCTTTTGGTCTTGAGGCAAAGTGCCTTCAAACGTAATGGCCACTCATAGGGGGGTTAAATGCCTTGACAAAGGCCTTCCTGTAAATTAATTGTAACACTCATACTCAAAATGATATACTATGACATCTTAAACATTGATCAATAAGTTGAATAGGAGCAAACCCAACATGCAAAAAGAACATATATACAACTGTTCATCAATAAACGGCTAGACATATAGGAAACTTCCCTCATTTGAACTAGATCACACTTAATTCTTACATATCAGAGTTTACGGTGTGATAAGCTTGAAGCATACATTGAAAATAATAAAAAGGAACTGTGGTTGAAGTGCATGATCTTAAGAAAGCCACCAAGAGACCCCACCAAAGAACACATTGTGATTTCCTCAAATCTCTTCTCCAAAAAATAAGGTACTACAAATTTTGAATGCCACATTACATGCATAATATTTACAAATAAGATTATATCTTGTTTAATCATTTTCAGGGACATCATAAAAGACAACATGACATGAGTAGGAAATTTGTGTTGGGATATCAAGGCACAACATTCATTTTTTCAAGTACTTTCCTATTCAAAACCATATATGCTATCTTTGCAAGTGCTATCTTTCTCCCTTCCAATCCTATGAATTATAGTTCAAAACCCAAAGGACGTGTGAATTGGTGCTCGCAGTTATAAGTTTTGACAAAGTGAAGTAATCGACTAATGTGAATCAGCCCACCATCTTCAGTGAGTCATACAGATAAGACTCATGGCTAATTTGTCGTTCATTCCTGATATGAGGCGCTTGAATTGCCACTTGGTGGAGTAATCTGCACTCGTATGGTGTCGGCGCAGTGGTATGGGATAGCCAGTTTTGTGGTGATGGCCACCTATGCAAGTGCAAGCTCCCAAGCGCAAGGGTTAACACATTTGGCTCTACAATTCGAAGGTGAGCCTGATGACTGCCCTTCCATGTTTGTGAGTGTGACTTGTGCTTTGTCTTGCTAGCAAGAAAGATCTAACAAGAAGTTAACACTATGCAATTGGATTCCCTCAGTATTACATATTTTATACTTGCATCCATGACTGATTTATCTCATGCGACAAGCAGGTCTCTCGTAGTCATCATCATCATGCATACGGAGCAATTTGTTGGAGTGTAAAATCTTTCATTCCTTTGAATTACGCAAATTTATCAAAACATTCCAAGTTTCCATGATGTTCGGCATCAAACGAAAAAATAAGGGAAGGGGCGCAGGAGAGCAGAAGATCCATTTAACAACAGTCGAAAAGGAAATCATTGTCAATTGTGAAAAAATTTTACACAATTGGAGGAGACTTTCATTTCGGCAAAAAAATGTATATAATAAACACATAATATGTAGAAGAATGTACGGAACATAATTTGTACAACTAACAAGAAAATAAAAGTATGCATCAAAATGCACGAAGACGAAAAAAATGTATTCCTGATGTTTGCTATGACCAAAACTAGGAAGAGTGCTGCCCAAACAGAGATACTTATAAACACCATCCAAGCAAAGCTAGTTAACCAGAAATGGCATGTTGAAAACGAGAAAGACTGCATGTGCCTACACCAACGGGTTGGAGTAGATTGTGGAGATGCACATGACATGAAAAAGGGGACGTGAGAAGAAAAACACAATTTTTTGAATACTTCTCAATCAGAGCATTAGATGCATATAGTCTTAAGGTCGGGAAAAAGAAAGACCTCAGATCTCCCCCAAAGATCCCACAGTACAGCATAATTGCTCACGTATCTAAAGCCAGCTAAAGCCAATCTCGAAATCACTTTCCTAAACATAATTACATCCAAAATGGGAAGATAGAGAGGCAGCAGAGAGATTATTCAAAGACCAGAAAGCTTCATAAATAAATCCAAATCATAAAAAGGTTAGCATACAATACTTCATAAGTTCTATATCAAGCAACTATTCAAACTAAATATTGCAATGAAATAATTCAGTACTGCTTCAATCGCTATGAACTTTAATGGCTAATATATGCAGAAGGCATGCAACAAGAGAAAGTATGTATTTTACTACTAGCATACAGACATGCTGCAAAAGGTATATCGAAATCACTAATGTTGCAGAAACGCATAATTATATCTTCCAACCCTTTTTTAGCAAACCAAAGGCAAGCTGAAGGTGTTGTAGACACTCTCTGTTTACATTTGGAACCTATCAACACATGGATGCATGTATGACATGCATACATGTTAATACATACACAAATATATCAATAGCAGTATACTGTGGCTCATCTATAAGGGTGAGCAAATAAACATAAACACAATTGAAATGCAGCACTTATTTTTGGCAGAAGCTACAACAAGCATCATGAATGAATCTTCCATGTCATAAAGACACCCTATAAATGACATTCCCGGCCACTACAAACAATTGCAAATGGGCGTGCAAAGTTATATCAGGTAGAATCAAACAATTCAGACCTTGTATTTCTATCAGGTAGTGAGATACAGCAAACCATTGATTTCTATGAAACATCCTTGAATATAGAGGTCTGCAAGATTCATATGGACATCATCTTCATTAAGAGTATATTTTTTAAAGAACTTGTGTGGAGACATTCGCAAAACATGTGCTTCACTGTAAGAACCAGTAACCACAGCACTTACCTCCACATATTGCCACTTCCATTCAGACATCAGGCAAAAAAAAATGAAAGACAAGGGTTGCCTGAAGCACAACACGCCCTGCTTAAGATGCACAAACTTACACTAAGAAAGATGCAAGTTTCGTTAATTATTTCTATATGTGGCATAGCCCATTGATCTATGAGAGACGGCACATGTCTATATAATAGCCCTGTAACCTAATAGCTGTTAGTTAACCAAAAAAATGAAAGACAAGGGTTGCCTGAAGCACAACACGCCCTGCTTAAGATGCACAAACTTACACTAAGAAAGATGCAAGTTTCGTTAATTATTTCTATATGTGGCATAGCCCATTGATCTATGAGAGACGGCGCATGTCTATATAAATGAAAAAGACAGACGTTGGTTGATTTCAAAAGCTTCTTTACAGCATAATGCATGATTTCTTTGAGTTAAGGCTAGCTGTCTGTGGCTGCTCCCCTCCTTACAATGTCAGGTACTACTGCTGAAGCTTCTTCACCACCAGTATTGGTCAATTCCATATCTCTGACACTCTGTACATGAAATTAACCATCAACAAAAAAATAGAATTGTACAAAAGAAAAATTTTACAATGCGGTCAACCTCCCTTGCATTTCACCCAATTTATCTGGTAAGCCATCCCAGATCTATACCAACCACTGTATGGAGAGGAGGCTATTAGTGAAGTTAGGAAGGAAAAATTGAACTGTACAACTTACACTGGAAAGTTCATGATGAGGCCTGAAATTTAGGTCGATCATTTGAGAAGCAGTATCACCAATTGCAATTGCAATAGCAGACGTATTGCTAGGTTCCTTTTGACCCTGTGGCTGATTATGATTTGGATTGTCATGATTCATATGTGGAGGAGCATTGCCATCAATTCTTTGTGTTGCTTTCACATCTGACATAGGCAGTTTTCCAAGCCCCCCTTCTGGTTGCATCACAGGGAGCTGTACGCATGTAAAGCAATGAAGCAGGCGCATGAACTTAGCAGTTTCAGTGATCTAAATGGTAGTATTCTAAAATTTCCCTCACACTTTAACTTGAAATCAAAAAAAAATCAAAAGACAAAAAAATAAAGGCAATTAAACAGTATACCTCAACACGTTGTCCCATGAGAAGGTATCTCTCATGGGTCCTCTTACCACCAACATGAACGTCCATGTCACACTGAAGGCAGAGTGATGTGCCATCAATCCCACAAAAGAAAAACGCTACATGGACGGAGGGAAAAAAAGAGAAAGGAATTCAAATATTTGAATATAGATTTAGTCAATCATCATGGAGAAACATCAGTAATGAAAGCAGATGTGAACAATTGCAATACCTGGGGCATTCTCACAAATATCGCACCGCCGATGTGCACTAGGTTCAGCGAGTTTTAAACGTATATGCCTGCTCGCAAGTTTGTTGCACCCATGTACCTTCATGTTGAACATGAAAGCAAGAAGTCATATGGGACCCTTCATCATTTTAACTCAATCACATAAATAATTTCCTCCAATCACAATAGCGATCACTGAACACCAAAAAATGATAGTTTAAGCCATACCTTTTCATCACACTTGTGACAAAGTGCAGCTTCATCAGCAGCACAAAAGAGAATAGCTGGCACAGCCTCACAGACATCACATATGGCACGCATTGCACCATACGTTCAGTAAAGAAAATCTTTAATGCCAAAGTAATTCAAAGACTTCTATGGTCCAGATGCTCTCGTCATTCATCCACAGTCCAGCAGCTTCACTGAAGTAAGGATGATAAATGAACCTTGCATGTATGCATTTTCAGTCAGTGTGACTATGACATAGTAAAACTTCAGAAAGGCAACTTCAACTACCACTACTACTAAAATGGTGAAACATTCCCAAGTCTGATAGCTAAATAAATCCTCACAATGGAAATTTACAGACAAGCCTATCTATATATCCACATTTAGATACAACTGCTGACCATTTCGAGTTCCTTTATAGCTTACTGAGCCCGTTTCATCCTCTCGATTAAATGACCATCATTTAGCAGAAACCGTAGAGGTCACTTCCCTAAGATCTGACGAAGTTAAGTGCCTTGCATACCTTATTTTCGAACAAAATACGGCGTTCCTGTGATTTTCTCAAAACATTGGGTGGATGACCCTCTCCATACTCAGAACCCCAAACTCTTGATTTAGGTCTATATATGGTAAATAAAATGACTAGAACGGGGTCCAACGAGGCCAGCTTAAAATTTTCAATATTGAACCGGGTGATCCTAGGAATTTGGCGACAATTTCCTGTAAATACGAGTACATGAGGATAAAGCCGTTCATATGAAGGAAAGCATTGAGCTTGCGGATCTACAAAAACAAGTTTAGAAAGGATGGCAAACGGAAGCAGAAGCATAGATCGTCAACTCTGATTGCAGCCTGTGTCCGCACGTAGATGCCTTTGTCTGGGAAGTAATACTTGCAAGTTCAGAAATCGATACAAATTTCAGGAGCAAAACACTCTAATAACCCTAATGTGCGGTTTTGGATGAAGATACTGCATGGAAAAGTGCGCGGAGTAATACCGAGGGCGAGGCCTAATTTCATTACCTGGTTTTCTTTCGAGCAGATTCTGAACCACCAGGTTTCTTGGGGGTTTCTGCAAGACTAGCGGCCTAGAAATTGCCACATCAGCAGACCCATGGCAAACTGCTCCACGTGGAAAGAGTTTTGGCTTCAAGTGTGGATTTTGTGGGCCCAAAGTCCCATAGACTTTTTTCACAAAATAAATCACATTTCCCACCATCAAAGCAGATAAGGATTGAGGGCCATTCTGTTGAACTTTTATCCTGACTTTAGTATCAACAGATAGGCTGGGTTCACACTGTTGCTGCTGGAACACGTGTTTGTATGTGGCAATCTCATGACAGTTCCTCCATCATTATTTTGTTGAGACATAAGACTCGATTTCTTTTTTCATGGATGAAGTTCCATCGCCTAATATGAACAAAGGGATTGAGGTGCAACAAGAATAAAATAAAGGAATTGAGGTGCAACAAGAATAAAATAAAGTGAGAGTCTCAAAAAATATGGTAAAAATTAGAAAAATGTTTTTTCTAATTCAAAAATTTTGCTTCCATATTTACAAAAGTTTTATGGTACAACAAAAAAAAATTGAAAACTTTGGAGGTAGTAAGGACCAAAAAGCTGAGAGAGGTGAGTAGGTACATTGATAATGAACGATTGGCATCCTTTTTAGATCCAACTGATATAAACATTGATAATGCACGATTGTCATCCTTTTTACATCCGACTGATATAACTACTGAATCATAAAGGCAAGAGCTAATCTCACACCTTTAAAGAAGGTTAGAACATAGAGGTTTCGACAAGCCCCAGTTAAGTACACGTTAGAAAATACTTTTTTTATTGTTTTTTTTCAATGGAACTTCAGCCAAAGCTCACTTTTTCAGGCTTTAACTTTGAAATTACAACTATACAGGGTAAAGGTTTGGGCATAGTACCATAGGACCTCCCTTATCCCACAAGAACAAGAGTTACATTAGGTTTTTTTTTTTGTCTTTTTGTGGATGAAAAAATATTCCCCTTTAAAAATGTAAAGTTGCAAGTAAGATTTTATCATAGATTAGAAAAAAAAATAGGGTTGAACGTTCTTGCATTGGAACATAGGACTTAACGTTGTTTCGAAGAGATAAAATTCCATTAAAAAAATGATGGTGGCCGAGAGAAACATACTTTAAGATAGAAGCTTAATCCTTTTTTGGGGGTGAATCCATTTATACTTAGTCACGCGTTGCTACACATTAATAAGAAATATTCTAATGATTACCTTAAGATCTTGGTTAATCTTTCGATGTGTTCAAAGATATGGATTCAAAAAAAAAAAAGGTCACCTATTCTCTTAATGCATTTCATTATTTGTTTGTGGAGTTGTGAACTAATTTTAAAGAGTTAAGTGTCGGCATAGAATTCACCCTAGATATTACCTTCATAATGGTTAATTATAAAATATAAACTTAATAGCTATGCATCTGTTAGACATTGGTTTACAGAGACCTTTATATGTGTGGGTGGGACAAGGGTTATGTATAGCCAAGGTCTCTAGCTCAAGGGATATTCTAAGGTACCTAAGGGGAAATTGGGAATGAGTGTGCATGATGGTCAAATGTCAACACTAGAGCATTCTAGAGCATTGCCTATTGGGTGCAAGAGGATATAAAGGATGGGAGATGAGTTGCACACACAACTATTCAAGTCCTTGTTTAAAGCCTTCATTTGAGAGTTTTCAAGAAAAAGTGATTGAGCTTCACATTTGATATCCAGAGCCAGTCAAGGGTCATTTTTGGAAGTCATTTTTTGCGTCACAACTTGGATTCAATTTTGAATTGGGAAGAGTCTCCATCAGCTACCTTGTGACGGTTGTTGGGAGTGGAGGTTGTAGAGAATATAGAGAACCAAAAGGAAGGGAGAGGAGCCCCCTCAGAGGAGCATCGAGTCCCCCCAAGCTTGCATGACACCCATGGACTACACCATAGCTGCACCCTGCACTCATGTGTATGAATAGGTGAGAGAGAAAGCTCATTTTGTCTCCTCTCTACTTAGTTGTGAACAAAGGAATAGTAGACCACTCTTATATGCATGAAAATTTTGGTATGCACCTTGTATACGAGATAAACATCTCCATTTGAGCACCTTTTTAAAGGCCTTTCTACGCATGGAGCTCTAGGAGAGCCTTCTTTGTCTTTGTTAGGAATTTTTTTCCTTCATCCTCCTTCATTTGAGAGCCTATTTACTGTACCCTCCTCCATTGAAATGGGCATACTCTCTCACATGATATCCAAATTAAGTGATTCAAAGGGTTTTGAATTCCTTGCTTCAAGACCTGTCCAATGAATTCCTTTATTGTACCCTCCTCCATTGAAATGGGGATATTCTCTCACATGATATCCAAATTAAGTGATCCAAATTAAGTGATTCAAAGGGTTTTGAATTCCTTACTTCAAGACCTGTGCAATGAATTCCTTTATTGTACCCTCCTCCATTGAAATGGGGATACTCTCTCACATGATATCCAAATTAAGTGATTCAATGGGTTTTGAATTCCTTGCTTCAAGACCTGTCCAATGAATACCTCGAAGGAACCATTTCATCTATGCAAACCTATTGTATACACATTTGAATTTGACTGCCCATAGTCAAGGAGCATCATAGTAAGCTTTTTGTGGCACAAGAACGATCGACTTTAACTTGGGAACATTTCAAGGGTGGTTGATGATCATTTCTAGCTTTTCACCACCTCTCCAAGTGGACTTCTTAATTTCGAAGATGACTTTTCTTGTCAATACATACATTCTAAGCTTTTTTTGTGCATCAATCATCATCTAGAATAAGCATCTGCCTTCAGTACATGCATGTATTCTTGCATATATGGGCGGAGTAATACCGAGGGCAAGGCCTAATTTCATTACCTGGTTTTCTTTCGAGCAGATTCTGAACCACCAGGTTTCTAGGGGTTTCTGCAACACTAGCGGCCTAGAAATTGCCACATCAGCAGACCCATGGCAAACTGCTCCACGTGCAAAAAGTTTTGTCTTCAAGTGTGGATTTTGTGGGCCCAAAGTGCCATAGACTTTTTTCACAAAATAAATCACATTTCCCACCATCAAAGCAGATAAGGATTGAGGGCCATTCTGTTGAACTTTTATCCTGACTTTAGTATCAACAGATAGGCTGGGTTCACACTGTTGCTGCTGGAACATGTGTTTGTATGTGGCAATCTCATGACAGTTCCTCCATCATTATTCTGTTGAGACATAAGGCTCGATTTCTTTTTTCATGGATGAAGTTCCATCGCCTAATATGAACAAAGGGATTGAGGTGCAACAAGAATAAAATAAAGTGAGAGTCTCAAAAAATATGGTAAAACTTAGAAAAATGTTTTTTCTAATTCAAAAAGTTCAGAACATGAGAGCTCTTTTTTCCGACTTGAAGGGTGGAACACTTGAGTTTAGGAGAAGCACGTCAATACTAAATGCAGCAATGTCTTTTTTTTTAAGGGAAGTTTGGCAGAAGTCTAATCTCCTCGAGCTTGAATGTATTGAAAGAACAATTGTGCAAATGAAGGGCATAATACCAATGGGACCCACCCCATCCCACAACGTAAGAGTTAAACTACTGAAGCATCACAAGGAAAGGGCTACCCAAGGGCATCTAATTTCAACAGCCCAAAGGCATTACACAGAAAGACTCTACACACTTCCCTAGATATGTCCAGCAGCCCCCAAAAGTTGAACACATAACCTTCGCCTCAAGAGATAAGTGCCCAACCAACTCACCTAGAGGTTTTGGACACGATGCAACAATGTTGAAAAGCATGTTCCACCACCCACTATGAACATTCAAAACCAATTGGTGTTCACTCATTGGATCACAAAAACAATCAAGGTTTTTTATCGCCCACTACAAATGCAACCAGAGTGTTTCCCCTTCCTTTCCCCCTTCCTCCTTTTTTGTTAACACTTTATATAGAAACATCTTATGGTTTTTAAAGGTGGGTATTTTTTTCAACCTATCAAGCAATCATTTTGTTGATGTAGAAAACCTCGTTGTTTCTGTCCATGCAAAACGTAACCATCACATCTATGTACATACGCACGCATGTATGTATGTATTTACTTCACAACCATTCAATGAAATACTTAAGGTTATGTTAAAACTTGAAGGCCAAGTGGCAAAAAATAAATAAATAAATAAATAAAATAAAATAAAAGTGCATCACTTGTATTATTGATTGCTTCTATATTTACAAAATGTTTATGGTACAACAAAAAAGGCTGAAAACTTTGGAGGTAGTAAGAACCAAAAAGCTTAGAGAGGTGAATAGGTACATTGATAATGCACGATTGTCATCCTTTTTACATCTAACTGATGTAACTACTGAATCATAAAGGCAAGAGCTAATCTCACACTTTTAGAGGATATTTTGAGAAATTTTAACCAAAGAAGGTTAGAACATAGAGGTTTCGACAAGCCCTAGTTAAGTACACGTTAGAAAATACTTTTTTTTTGTTTTTTTTTTTTGGAACTTCATCCGAAGTTCATTTCTCCAGACTTTAACTTTGAAATTACAACTATACAGGGTGAACGTTGGGGCATAGTACTCACGGGACCTCCCTTATCTCACAAGAACAGGAGTTACACTAGTTACTTTTTGTTGTCTTTTTGTCGATGAGAAAATATTCCACTTTAAAAATGTAAAGTTGCAAGTAAGATTTTATCATAGATTAGAAAAAAAAATAGGGTTGAACGTTCTTGCATTGGAACGTAGGACTTAACGTTGTTTTGAAGAGATAAAATTCCATGAAAAAAATGATAGTGGCCGAGAGAAACATACTTTAAGATAGATGCTTAATCTTTTTGGGGGTGAATCCATTTATACTTAGTCACTCGTTGCTCCACATTAATAAGAAATATTCTAATGATTACCTTAAGATCTTGGTTAATCTTTCGATGTGTTCAAAGATATGGATTCAAAGTAAAAAAAGTCACCTATTTTCTTAATGAATTTCATTATTTGTTTGTGTAGTTGTGAACTAATTTTCAAGAGTTAAGTGTTGGCATAGAATCCACCCTAGATATTACCTTTATAATGGTTGCTTATAAACATATAAACTTAAAAGGTATGCATGTGTTAGACATTGGTTTATAGAGACCTTTATATGTGTGGGTGGGACAAGGGTTATGTATAGCCAAGGTCTCTAGCTCAGGGGATATTCTAAGGTACCTAAGGGGAAATGGGAATGAGTGTGCATGATGGTCAAATGTCCACATTAGAGCATTCTAGAGCATTGCCTATTGGGTGCAAGAGGATATAAAGGATGGGAGGTGAGTTACACACACAACTATTCAAGTCCTTCTTTAAAGCCTTCATTTGAGACTTTTCAGGCAAAAGTGCTTGAGCTTCACATTTGATATCTAGAGGCATCGAGGGGTCCTCTTTGAAAGTCATTTTTTTTGAAAGTCAATTTTCGAATTGGGAAGAGTCTCCATCAGCTACCTTGTGACGGTTGTTGGGAGTGGAGGTTGCAGAGACTATAGAGAACCAAAAGGAAGGGAGAGGAGCAACCTCATAGGAGCATCGAGTCCCCCCCCAAGCTTGCATGACACCCATGGACTACACCATACCTGCCCCGTGCACTCATGTGTATGAATAGGTGAGAGAGAAAGCTCATTTTGTCTCCGCTCTACTTAGTTGTGAGCAAAGGAATAGTAGACCACTCTTATATGCATGAAAATTTTGGTATGCACCTTGTATACGAGATAAACATCTCCATTTGAGCACCTTTTTAAAGGCCTGTCTACGCATGGAGCTCTAGGAGAGCCTTCTTTGTCTTTGTTAGGAATTTTTTTTCCTTCATCCTCCTTCATTTGAGAGCCTATTTACAGTACCCTCCTCCATTGAAATGGGCATACTCTCTCACATGATATCCAAATTAAGTGATTCAAAGGGTTTTGAATTCCTTGCTTCAAGACCTGTCCAATGAATACCTCGAAGGAACCATTTCATCTATGCAAACCTATTGTATAGACATTTGAATTTGGCTGCCCATAATCAAGGAGCATCATAGGAAGCTTTTTGTGGCACAAGAACGATCGACTTTAACTTGGGAACGTTTCAAGGGTGGTTGATGATCATTTCTAGCTTTTCACCACCTCTGCAAGTGGACTTCTTCATTTCGAAGATGACTTTTCTTGTCAATACATGCATTCTAAGCTTTTTTTGTGCATCAGTCATCACCTAGAATAAGCATCTACCTTCAATACATGCATGTATGCTTGTATATATGCTTGTGAACCTCTATACTTTTCCTTTACTTTTTGAAATAGTATGGTAGCATGATCTTTTTCTAGGTACAATAGGAGAAAGCGAGGGGATGTAAGACTCTTATGTTAAATGATATGCATGTTGCAAGCACAAGGATTTTTTTTTGTATAGGGCATGTAGTGCCATGTGGTCTTTTGTTGCTTATTGTCTTCCCACAAGCACACTTTTGGTTAAAGTGTATGTAGAGCACTATGGATTTTCTTTTTTAGATCATTATTTTTTTATCAAAATGCTGTCGAAATTTTCAAAATTTATATGCATGATTGTTTGATGCATAAATAGAGAGCGTACTAACACTTGTTTCTTGTTTTGTTGTTCTTCCTTGCAAAGCCTTGTGACTTGTTAGTTTCTTATTTCCACTATTTATATTAGGTGTACACACACATAAAACTTTAAAAATAAAATACACACATGCATAAAAACATAAAAAGAAAAGATCATGCACTTCCCTAACTATGGACTCAGGACCTTCATCTCCGCATAGAGAGGATGTGCACATGGTTGAGCATCATATAGACACTATATAGACCATGATTAATATAATATCACACTTCGAAAGCATGCTTCAGGCTATCTTAGAGCACATTTGTGGCTCTAAGAAAGAGGAAGCTATGCTTGATATTGGGGTCCTAGGGATGGTGTTGAAAGCTCTACGTGAGTGCCACGCTCCAAAAATCTCTAGTGAAGGTGTCCCAATTAGAGAGGCTAGATGTCAGCTTAAGGATCTTAAGTCACCATATTACCATAGATCTATTAGTGCACATATTGTTGAAATTGTTGAATAGTAGCTCAATAAGTGGGAACAGTGCTTCAGCTTATGTCATATCATGGATGATAGACATAAGATACAATAGGCCACATATAATCTTATTGATGTTGCCCATAGATGGTGGTGTAAAATAGATCAAGATAAGAATAACCCCATGACTTGGGAACTATTCAAAATCTTGTTCTATAATAACTTCATGCCACTAGAGGAGAGGTCTAGGGCACTTGACACCTCGTTTTTCATTGGTCATAAAAACCAAATAGATCAAGAATATGTAGGGATGTACTTCCTAAAGTACCAGATTCCATCCTAGTGTTTCTCCAGGTCCACAACTTCATCTTGGGACTCAGAGAAATGATTTAACCCTTGGTAGAAAGGAGAGGTGTCACTCTTTGGCACACACCATAGAGATGGTTCTAGTTTATGAGGATAGTCAAAGTGGCATAGGCTCCCAAGACCACATGTCCTCATGGACTAAGATGAGTCGACCTTGTTATATATACTCAATACTCCACACTCAAGTGACCACAAATGATCCAAGGTGCTCTAAGATGTAAGCCCCCCCCCCCCATTATGAGGAGAAGCCACTGTCAGACCCTGGACATTTCTAGAACCCTAACTTCCAAGTTAGATGAGGTCTATGTGTGATCATAGATGGTAATAGATGATCTTTGTCAGCCTAGCCATTAGGCTAGGTAGGGCATAAACTTTCAGACCATTGGTTTGCCATTCAAGGCAAAAATGAAAGCCTTGTGGTGTCGTATGGTTTCCCCATAGAACCTTAATGGGGGGAGTGTAGAGGGGGGCTTGGCCCCTTTACAAGGTCCAAGGGGCCTACACATCTCGACATGTAGGGCTGAGACAATAGGACTTCTGTTCATGGAGATATTATCGGATTTTATATTTTGCCAACTATTTTGTCTCTCATGACTGTGTTTATTCATACTGAATCTCATTGTAAAATTTATATAACCATGGCCCATGTGTAGCTCTACATAGCATTGTGCACTAGTAACCCTTTCATTTAGAATCTATCTAGATCACTATCTAAGCTCCATATTGTGAGCATACCAATGGATAGCACCATCTTTGTAGCTGCATTACTCTTGGAAATTTGAGAATTTGAGTTCTCTATCTCTGAGTCTGCATCTCATTGAGTGCTCTTGTTTTCACAAGTGCACAACCTTAGAAAGAGGCTACATAGGTGCACATGATCAAGGGATACTGTGCAATCAGAGTATGCCTACATAGAGGAAGGGTACTATGACATGGGATCAACAAGTCATTGGCCTACTGATTCAAATATAGTCCTACAAAGACATATTGGATTTTGAGATTGCACAACTCGCACATTTTGATGTAGGCCTAAGTGAGCAGTGGCATGCTAGGAAACGACCAGTCATAGACTTTGCTTCTCATGTGTATCAGTTTGAGCATGAGGGGTGGCAATTATTGATTAGAGAGCTAGATCTCCAAGAGACACAATTGGTGATGACAACCAAGGTGCTTAAAATTGGTTATAAGTATATTTGTTTTTTGTATTTTGTGTATTCATCATATGTAATGATGAATTCTCAAAGTCAAGGAGGCTCTAGTTGGAATGCTCAAGTACTTTCAAAGGAAGTAAGAACAGAATTCCAAGAGTTGTTTCTAAATGAATTACCTTCGGGTTTATCTCCTCACAAGAATATTGAGCATAGAATCGAGTTGGTTCTAGGAATGATTCTAACTACTCGACCGCCATTTCATATGATTTTGCAAGAGGAGAATGGAGTCCACAAGGTTATGGAAAAGTACTTCCAGAAAGGGATGAGTAGACCTTATCATCATCATCTACATTCACGCCAATAGATGCAAGTGACTCACATATGCTTTTGATTTTAGAGTGTAGTCACTTACTGACATGCTCTTCTTTTCCAATGTATGCAGCTCGTTCTTGAGTTGCAATTTCCGTGCCTTTGTATTAGTCTCATACAATGTGACCAAACTGTTCCAAGCCTCTTTTGGAGTCTTGGCATCTTGTATGTGTCCAACCATGCTATCCTGTATGCTAACAGATAACCAATACATTACCTTTCGTGCTCATTGATTCCATTCCTCATATGCTCTTAACTGGTCTGCAGTCCGATTTCTTTCTGGTAACTATGGAGCATTTTTATTCTCTCCGATGTACTTCCAGTAGCCTTTTCCCATCAGGAAATTCGTAATTCTAAATCCCCAAGCATGGAAATTGTTCTTGTCTAGCTTACCGCTCATAAGCTGACTCATTCCATCTGCATTTGCCATTTCTGCAGCAATTCACAACACTGCAAAACACTACAAGCAGCACTTCTACTTGAACACTGTCGCACTATGACGTGACAGTTCGATCTCAGAAAAACACAGTTTTCATGTATCAACATTACACAGAATCACTTGAAATTCTAGATCTAGAATATATGAGTGCCCCCGAACAGAACGCAAGTTACAGTTTGTGAAATTGACCTGGTTTTTTTATGGGCCCCACCTTGCGGGCTCGAAATGGAGGTCGAGATGGCTTTGAAACTTCGATCTGACAAAAACGAGTGATCCTAAAGGGATAAATATTTTGAGGTCTTCTATCTTCACGCCGATTTTTGTAGCAAATGGAGGCCGTTTGTGAAATCGTGTTTTCTCCACGCCTTGCCGCGTAAACTTCACCGTCGCCTTCTCCATGAGCTCTGTACAGCCATGCTGGCTCTGATACCATGTCATGAGGAAGGAGATAAGGAAGAGAGCTCACATACACTCTCACTCTCAAGGAGAAGCACACACACAGATTGAGGCAAGGAAGAATGATCTTCTTCTTCTTCTTCTATTACATAAAAAGGAATGTACAAGAATGACCTAAAAACAAGCATACAACAAGTGCAATATATAAAGATCAGTACATAAGGAAAAACCTAAATGTCCGCGAATGAGTGACCTGGCAAGAAAAAAATATGCCATCACTCTCGGTAGATAAATCTAATAAAGCTCAATGAGGCGTCCCAGACATATACCGGCGTGATCACTATACATGTCAGAGAAACGAAAAACTGGTACGTGTCATCCTGGATCGTCACATGTTGAGCTTGATATCTCAACATCCTATAGGTTTCAGGAAGTTCCACAAAGGATTATGGGAGATACATTATGATAGTCTACAATGTACTAAAGGTTTACTTACCTTCAAAAGAGTCTCATAGTATGATTAGGAGACTATGGGGTATCATGAGGGATACCCAAAGAGTGATTAGTTTCACTCATGCACATCACCTGTGTAAGTATTCAAACATGTTGCTACACTAATAAGGAAACCAATTAGATGGGATCATGGAGATGGGTTTCATGAGAGAGCATCAATGAGTGCTAATGTGATTCGAGTGATGGTTAGGAAGGCCATAGTCATAGCACTAGCTTTATGATTTAATGCATAGATCCCTTCATGAGGAATATGTGGGATATCCAATTCATATATGTATGTTGGGATCTAGAGAGAGGTACTTAGACTCAATCTTGGTACTTAGGAACACGTTAGTTTGGAAAAGAGAGGGATATCCACTATCACATGTTGACTATAACCAAACTAAACTAGTTTGAGGACATTTTATTCATTTGAGTCCACCTACATATTTTAGGTATGAATGACATCATGAATTGGAAGAAGGATCCACTAGTATAGGATGGTGAAAATGACTTCCATTTGAGTACTCTTCTTAATGTCCAGGAAGAAATGGGCTCATCATTCATGGTGACATGTCTCACTAGATCAGAGGATAGCTCTTCGAAGTCATTTCATTAACATTTGGAGTTATAATTCATAGTTTATGGAAGCTTTATTCTTCCAATAGAGTATGTTCTTGATGCTTTTATCTCCATAGACATCACATACTCAGTTTATAGTTTTCAGGAAGGATGATTCCATTAGTGTATCTGGATCATATAGATCCATGCACAGAGGATGGTTGGCAGATTTCTTTAGTATGGATACACATCTATTTATTATGGTATCATGTTATATCAATGCTTACCACTTTTAGCAGAGGGCTTACTTCAAACCATATAATGCCTTTTTCAACCTGCACACTTTGTTTTCATGCACTTTTTGGACAAAGAGACAGGGCTGAAAAACATACACATCTTCATGTAAGTCACCATTCAAAAATGTAGTTTTAATGTCCAACTAATGTACATTCCAACCACGATGGGTTGCAAGTGCACAGATACTATGAATGGTAGTCATTTGACATGTGGGTGCAAAGGTTTCATCAAAATGAATTTCTCTTTCATGAGCATAACCTTTTGCAACAAGCCTAGCCTTATGTCTATCAACTGTTCCATCATGCTTAGACTTCAGCTCGTATACCCATTTAGTGCCAATGGTCTTTTTTCCTAGAGGCAAATCACATAAAGACCAAGTAACATTCTTCATAATAGCATCATATTTTCATTGCATAGTAGCCATCCAATGTTCTAAATTTTCTACTTCATCAAAAGAAACAGGCTCATTCTCATCACTAAGACTAGAGATAGCCACTACATGGCAATATGATAGAGGTGCATCTAATTTGCTATCTCACAAAGTCTACCTAGTCATTTAGGCATAGTTTTTGCCTCCTCTATATCAACCCCCTAATCAACAAGTGCATAATGTAAATCTGCATTAGAAATGGAATGATCTGCACCATCATGTGGAACCTGTAAAGGCTAAGAAATGGCCTCGTTAGGATCAGCACTTGACTATTCAATTGTAAAAAGAGGAAGTAAAGTGTCATACACATCTTTGGAGCTAACTAATGTCTCCTCATACATGAAAGTAATGGTTGAATTGCATCTTCCACAAAAACAACATCATGGCTAACTAAAATGCATTTAGTCTATGGATGACATAGACAATAGCCTTTGCTTTCAGAATTGTACCCAATAAAAATACATTTCACTACTTTATCATCCAAATTTGTGCATTGTTGTTCAAGCACTAATACATATGCCAGACAACCAAAGACGCAAAGATGAGAAACAGATGGCTTGCAACCAAGCCAAGACTCATATGGAGTGATAGATGGAAATGCTTTAGTGGGACGCTTGTTAAGTACATATGGAGTGATAGATGGAAATGCTTTAGTGGGACGCTTGTTAAGTACATATGCTACACACATAACAACCTCAAGCCAGAATTTATGTGGTAAAGCATGACTTTTGGCCATACACCTTGCCATCCCCATGAGGGACTTGTCCTTCCTTTCAATAAATCCATTCTATTGTGGTGTATAGGGCATTGTACATTGATGTTTTATCCCACATTCAGCCAAAAATGCATTAAAATCAGAAGACATATCCCCCCCTTGAGTAGAACGAAGGGCACCCATTTTACATGCTGATAGATTTTTAGCCAAAACCAAAAACTGTTTGAAGCACATAAACACTTTGGAATTTGGTTTCAATGGATACACCCATGCATGCCTGGAAAAATCATCAATGAAATTCATGAAGTAAAGGTAGTTCCCAAAAGAAGTTGTTTGCATAGGACCACATACATCACCATGAACAAGCTTCAATTTATGAGTAGCTCAAACTCAACCACATTTTGGGAAGGAGGAGCACTCTCTTTTGCCTAAAATATAGCCTTCACAGACATGTTTAATAGGTGCCTCAA
Organism: Ceratopteris richardii; assembly: GCA_020310875.1. Lineage (NCBI taxonomy): Eukaryota > Viridiplantae > Streptophyta > Polypodiopsida > Polypodiales > Pteridaceae > Ceratopteris > Ceratopteris richardii. The sequence goes on from CM035444.1 coordinate 66,840,999, forward strand.
GTCTGAGCAAAAAGGACACCATTTCTTATTTCTACAAGTGTAGTAAACTAACAAAATTTAGATGACCAAAGTGTGCATGTCAAATCTTTGCATCTAACACAGCATGGGATTCTTGAACTACACATGTTGAGTCATTTATAGATTTTTCATAATCTATGAGCTTATACAAACCACGACATAAAATGCTAGAAGCAATAATGACATGGCCATTTGATCATGGATTATATACGTGTCATTAACAAAGTTCACAACGAAGACGATCTTGGTGTAAGAGTGGCATTGTTTTAGTTTAATTGAGGATCAATTTGAAGGGTTTCAAAGGATTTCAATGAACAGACACATAATCCATACGAATGGGTGTGTGTAATTGTATATAAATATGGTTTTTGTTAATAAAAAACACACATGCATTGGAATTCAAGCATGTTGATTTTTCCGGTATGGTTCTCTCATTATATATGCTATCTTAGTGTTGATCTACGTTGGTATTTGGCTATGGTAGGTCTTGTGCAGGATGGACCAACCATTCTGTAACATTTGCTAATGTTGAAATTGATAACAGATTTTTCCTGATCCCTGGCACAACAAAGCATCTGACAATGTAAAAGAACTACCATCAGTTATAGTCAGAATGATCTTACCAATTCCTATGATGGGATAAGAGGAGTTACTGGCACATGTGATAGTATTCCCTATAGAGGTAGACTCAAGTGAATTGAAGAAACTATGCTGCAAGGTAATATTTTTGGTTCCCCATTGTCAAAGTATTGAACATCTGAATCTACTGCAGACATACAGTGTTCATGAGAAGATCGATCATAACTCCAAACAATAGTAAACACCCATTCTTCCTTCTATACAAGATTAGGAGACTCTGTTTTAGGTGTAGAGACCTCTACAACAACCATTCTGGTCTCTTTTTTCTTTGCCTCTTTTGCAACCAATTTTGGACGACTCTTTATGACATTGTCATTTCCTTTATGGTATTTGCAAAACAATTTCTACTTTTCTATTTTCTCCCATCATTTTGTTTTTTATTTAATGTGTAGAATTAGAAGATTCCCGCTTACTAGTGGATGAGTTCCACTTACCTTTTCCCTTTTGACTAGCTAAGAAAGATTGATCTCCTACATGCATGATGGACATGTTCTGGCTGGATTGATTTTCACACAACAAAATAGAGACTAACTCCTCATATGTTAAGGCATTTGGATTGCCTTTCATCATCAATCAAAGAGTAGAAGCAAAACTCTAATATGAATCTCAAACCATTCAAAATAGTCTGCACAAGTGAACTATCTGGCAAGACTTCATCAGTAGAAATAAATTGCTCCTTCAAATCTTTGATCTTTGTCAAAAAAACTATCCATAGAATCTCCTTCATTCATATGCTCAGTCTCCAACTATTTTCAAAGGTAAGCAACATGAGCCTCATTTCTTGCCTGACACAAAGTGGTAAGTGTATCCCAAGCATCCTTTGTTGCTTTGCAAGAGGGAATATGAGGGATAATGGCACGTTTGACTGACAAGGCTATCAATGCATGTGCTTGAGCATCTCTACATCCCAATGAAGTTGCTCTACACTAGGTGCAACATGAACCACAATAGGAACCACAACATGAACAAGAACCTAAAGATAATCATCTTCAATGCCATCTACATCATCTTCAATAACTATATTTGCAGATGTTGTAGGTCATCTTTCAACACCCTACACAATATTCCATAGACCTTTTGCGACCAATACATGATGCATCATATATGACCATAATGGGTAATTGGTACCACCCAACTTATCCTCAATAGCCAACATATGGAATACACCATTCCTTTCACCCATGGCCATTGAATAAAATTCCCTGATGTCAGAAAATCATTGTATCTCAAAAAGTTGAACAGAACTACCCTATTGAGTTCTAGTAAATCTATAGCAGACTTTGAGGTGCTTGTACTGGCAAACCGAAACCTGTATATTTTTTTGGCACAAAAATATGAAACTGCCTACGCATGCACCACGATAATGTGTTCAGATGCCAAAATGAGCTCAAAATTGCCCTATGTATGCTCACCAATTTTCGTGCAAATTTTGAGATTGTGACAAGAGGGGTATCAACAACACCCTAGATGAAGCAATGCCTTGCTCTAATACCAATTGTTGGAGATTGAGGTTTGTAGAAGCATGCGAACAACACAAGAAAGAAGAAGAAGCTTGGAGCACAACAAACAACACTGAATGTATTACCAAGTGAATGTACAAAGATAAGTAACCTATTAGGGTTATAGGCATGTATACAAGCTAAGGGGAAAAAACCTCCTAAAGAGGGAAAAAAGTGCCCCGACAGTCCTAAGTTTGTTCACACACATCACTACGGAAATATATCAACACAAAAAAATTCATAAATCTCTCTTTTAAGGGAAGGAGAAAGTGGGATTTAGCTTAGAGATTGAGAGATCTCATTTATCTCACTTTAGCCCCTTTTCTTTGAAAGAGAAAAAGGACTGGACAATATAATTTCTTCATAGGAGAAAAATAGAGGATGTTTTCCTTTAGAGAGAAGAGGTCTTTACAAAACATCTCTTAGTCTGTATTTTAAAAGGAATTCATTTACTCTATAATTTTCCTTCATATGGGAGTTTGGTTCTCCACTACTTTCGAAGGAAAAACATGGAGAACTTATGTCCATGTTCTCATTGTTGGATGAGTAGAGTGATGGAATTCAACAGTATCTCTTTTAAAGGAAAAGAGAAAGTAGAACAGATTCCACTACTAGAGTTATTTTCCTTAGATGAGATTAGAGAGAGAGAGAGAGTTTCACTTTGTCACTTTTAGATTGTCTAGATAGGATTGGCACTCTTCTATCAAAGGTAATAGGGAGATCAGTTAATCATGGTGGTTAGATTGAGTCTCATATGGAGACTCTAGAGAGAATCATTTATGTTATTTCCTGTAATGGTCCTTGATTAGATGAAAATATCTAGTTATTGACATTAGTGAGACTGGAATAGAGTAATGAATCTTTTCTTTAGAGTTTCTAGGAGATAGGGATACATCTAACCATTGGGTTACCAAACTCTTAGTTGGTGTTTCATCACGAGGATGATGATTGAATATCAATTAGGACAATGGGTACTTAGTCATTATCTACATCTCAAAAGGAATGCTTTTTGTATTCATATGGCAAACTAGAGGCAAGAGAATATTATAGAGTTTGCATAGTGGCTATATGTGCTCATCCAAGAGAGCTTAGTCCAAAGGTAATGGATAACAAACAAAAGACTTCCTATTTAGTGGAATGTAGAGAATTCATTTTACTATCAATGAATTCTTTTATGTGTGCTAGATGATGGATCAACATAGGACACAAGATGGTTTAGGTAAAAACTATCACTTGTGGCCACTTGAGGATAAGAATATCTTCAGAAATATGAGGGCAACTCTATCATCTTAGGTCTAGAAGGGTTTTGAGTCGCTTTTTTTATGAGACTTATACCCTACACTTGAATCATCAAATGTCCAATCTCATATCTATCACCTTCGCTTAAGTCTACTTTCAAGACTTGTGCCCAACACTTGAATGACCGAATGATGTCCGATCTCAAATCCGTCTTATATCATTTCAAAGGATTATGTGGTTTATTATCTCCATTTTGGTATGTTCAAGCCTATAAGTTTGGCACCCTACATTTTTTTTCATATTATTACTCCATAGAGGATATATCATATGGACGTAGGTCATGTTGAGGATGTTATATGTTATGGGAGTGATAGTTTGGAAACTAGGTTACGTGGAAGATAGTAGACACCAAGCGGATAGTTTCCCACCTTTATGATGATCTTTTATGATACTTCTTAAGGGGGAGGATGTGGGGAAACAACACGCAGAGATGATCATTTATGATTTGTACATGAAGATTGAGGGATGTCTAGGGTATCTATATGGATCTATTTTCGAGGACAAAAATGTTTTCTAAGGGGAAACAATGTTATAAAGGAAGTTTATGACATGAGGGTCAGACAGGCTCAGACGGATTTAAGATCAAACATCATTGTGTCATTCAAGTGTAGGGCAGAAGTCTAAAGAGCGGACTTAAGCAAAGTTTCTTATACTCTCTAGACAAGCAAAGCGCTTGGCCTAGTGCTTAATTCATATGGATGAGAAGGAAGAGGTCTTGGGTTCAAATCCTATGAGAGACGTGGGAGAGGTTTTTGCCCAAAGAGCTCTTGAACCTTCTAGAAGCATCCACTTAAGTTAACTAGACTTAACTAGGACACTTGGTGCACATGCAGTTACATGAGCAACACTTGGATGGTTAGTATCCACCTGCTATAGTGGGTAGTCCCTTGGAGAGAGCTATATATAGAGGAATATGGTTGGGAGGGAAAAGAGACTCATGTCTCTATGTAGGTCATCGTAATGTTTTGTCATGCCTGGAATAGATGATATTCTTGATGCTCTAGGTGGAGCAATTGTAGGCCATCATCATCAAGATGAAAACCTAGTGAATGTAGAGCATCACTCGATTTCTTGATCTTCAAGAAGAAATAATTAATATTATTTCTTTGTGATTACCTTTCAATGTATCTCCTACACTTGGCAGATGTATAATACAACCTCTCTAGGGTCTCCCAAACCTTCATAGATGTATCTAGGTCTTTCATGTGTTCAATCATTGCATTACTAATATGTTGTGACATGATGAGGAGTAGCCTCTTATCCCTCTCAAATTGATTATGTAAATGACCTATACTTATCACTAATAGGATTATCTCTTGATATAGGCCTTGGATATTATCCATTTATCAACCCTCATCATCCTGTTTAGAAAATATATGTTCAAAAGCATTCAAGTTACCCATTGATTCTATGATAACCATATATTATGGCATTATACATGGAAACATAGGTCGTGGAAGGTGGATATATCTATCAAGAACTCAAAGCAAAGATGGTAAAAGAGTTGTACAATTCATGATATCTTAATGAACGGATAAGTGAAAGTGATAGAATAGTCATATCTATCCTATCCCATCGTATCAAATAGTATGATTAAGCACATACACAACTTGGATACATCCAAGAAGGTTTGGGATACCCATGAGATGTTATACAGTTGATCAGACCCCGTAGACGCATGTATGCAGAGGATAGTATAGAATGAAATCTCACAAAAGCATAAACAAAATAGAAAGATACAAGAGACTTGACACCAGATTGGGTACAATCTCCCCCCACATACTTTGATGGAAGAGTCTATCAGAGCATGTGTATTTATAGTTATTTTTTTCATTATGTCTTGAATAGAAGATACATGAGGGTGGCGCTTCAAAAAGTGTGCATTTATGAAAATTTGCTTTATTTACAAAATCATCGCTTTTCAAGCAATCTACTATTTTTACAAAAACCATTGCTTTCTAAGGCGATCTATTATTTTTACAAATAATAACTAAAATACTATCTCCTAAATATTCTTCTAAATATTTGAATAACTCCATGGAAGTTCATACCCTCATGAGTCTTCACCTGCTAAATCAAAACACAAATCACATTAAAACCCTCAAGACATTAAAATCCATATAAATTTCCATTATTCCATAAAGTATAACATGCATGCCAGTTGACAAGCAACTGACCTCAGTTGATAAGAATAACATAGAGATGAATGACCAATCACATGTCCCATCACTTAACAATCAAAAGCATGTTCCATGTAAAAACTGTGAAGAGATGGATTTGAACTTGGAGAAGATGAAGTGGTGCTACAAAAACTTTGCACTACACCAGCCAAATAAACTCCAGGGATATGTAGTGGGCCCTTTTATCTTGCCAAAGGATGTATTAGAAACCCTATGTACCTTGGAAGATCACTCTCAAAAAGATAACTCAAAATAGATAGGTAGAAGTTGAATCAAGTGTAAAAAACTTGCTATTTTGGTTCATACACTTGCTCAGTGTTTTGAACAATTCTCCAACCACAACAACAATTAACTTAATTCATTTTGTGGAACTGTTATTAACTTAGTAAGCTACCAATCAAGAGTTATTTCATAAAAAATGATTGATTGCATAAAGGGAAAATTATTTAGCAAGTTGTAGCATCACCCTGATTTTCACGGGTTGTAGCAGTACTCAGACCCGTGAGCAGAGAAATGTTGACATCTGAAGATTCCAAGATGCAATGCTTATGAAATTTTGTACACATATACTAGATAGTATGCTGATTCTATAAAGCTTCGAATCATGGAAAATGATGAGCTATACACTGAGAACCAACTCTGAGAAAAACACTGATATGATGGAGTGCTGACAAAGAAAGAGAATATGAAGAGATTTAGGCGACTTCAAATGAACATAGCTCATGATTGAAAAACTCAATTGCAATGAAAATTTGTGAATATATAGGAGACTTAAGGAGAAAGCTTTACCAACTTAAATCACTGAAAATGATGCACCAAGCCCAGAGAAATCATCTCTGTAATCTGGCTGAGAAAACTGAGAGATATGGTAGTGAACAGTACACTTGCAAAAGCATGAAGCTATGGACACAAATGATCATGAAAATGAATGTATATTGATTTTAAAGTACAATCGACTTACTGGTACATATGTGTGCCTTGAAACCACACTCTGATATGGCATGAAGCCCTGCTCATGGAGGTACAAAAACTGTGACTAGAAGGCCATGTATATATAGTCATGTTTGGAGCCTAATTTCAAATTTGAATGTCTCCTAAAATCACTCTCCAATCTTTTAGTGATTGATTCTCCTACTCACTCAATCACAAATTCGTGGCTTTTTTCCTTCCTACTCATCAAGTGGACTCAACCACTTAGATTCCTTTACTTTTACATCAAGTAAGTACTCAAAAATTACAAGAGGGAGTTCACAAGTGAACTCTACAAGGAGTTGACATTTCCTTTAAATTTCTAAGCCTTTTGATGACTCAAGCCATCACTTGGACTTTCCATGGACATGTTCCAACAAAAACACATGCATGGAATTGGAAAACTAGAATTTAATGTGACTATGAATGATATGCAAAAATCAAATGATCATAATGTGGAGTTAGTGATGTTTTATGAATCCATTGAGATTTTTCATGTGACTGATCTTTATATTTAATTAAATATCTATGATATTGATTACCATTGATATATTTAGGTAGTGATGTGTGTGAACACGTTGTCAGAAGGATTTCCTCACTCGAATTGTCATATGGAAAAATAAAAATAATTTGCTTTAGAGCCGGTTAAATGATATCTCTCTCATATTTTTTATAATGCATTGGTTTAAAATGACTAATGTTTTTCTTTTGAGTACCTGCAGATAACAAAAACAAGAAGAGCTGAATTAAGAGAAGACCTCATCTCTATTAGTTAAAGACATATTTGTGTATGTATGTAGATGCAAGAGAATAGGTAAGAATGTATGATAATGTTTGTTAATTCTAATGTTTATATTAATGCATATGAACTTTCATGTTGTTGAGAATATATCTTAGCTTTAGATATGCTTCAATAGTTGAATTCATTTATGTGAATGTATTCCTTAAGAAAAGGTCTAGCATCCTACAGTATATGTGGATTAAACCCTATATGTTTACCTATTCATAAATCCTAGAAACTTCTAAGTGTGTTGATTATGATTTACTCTAAGTACTTATTTACATATGTTATGAGAACTTCTATTGTATGTGATAAGTGGGATTAACTCTGTGTTTGTACCCATGCGAGTTTATGTATAGGCATGTGAAGGTGAACAACTATATCTATTTAACCATATGTATGGGTATAGGAAGAGTGTATTTTAAAGTGTTTGTTTGTGTAAAGATATGTGTCTTTTAACCTTTATAGAAACATCATATAGATATTAAAGTGTATGGATCCATAATGATATCTAATGTTATACCTTATGAATGTATGCTATAAGTATATATGTTTGTACGTTTTAACCTTAATAATAGATAAGCATATATGCGTATGTGAAATATTTTTGTATATCTATATACCTGTGTCAATTATAAAAAAATAATTTAACTAATAATTAATGGATTTATTTATTATATCTTAGTGACATTATATGATAAGTAACATAATTTAACTAATAATTAATGTATCTTATTACTATATATTAGTTACATTATATATTAGATAATAGATAATCTAACTAATAGTTAATGAATTTAATATAATATATATTAGTTTATATGAATACTTAGTTAATCCATATTAATAATTAATTGACAAACAAAAACGTAAACGTGACTATGTTGAAGCTTAAGTTAGTATTAATTTAATTCTAAATGTGCATTAGTTAGTTTTAGTATGTGATGTGTATGAGTTAATGGAAAGTGCGTGTGCGCATATCTATTTGTGTATGTGTATATAAATGAATGATTAGGAGTGTTTATGCTAATGTTTCTTTATGCAGGTACGTGATCTGTGAAGAGAGAGGGAGAGAGCAAGAGGAAGAGAGAGTCTGTTCTTTTTCTTTTCCCCTCCTGATTATATTGCTATACATCGACAATTTCTTTGTGTGAGAACTGGAAGAAGAGTACAGGAAGAAGAGAGAAAGGGAGAAAGTGACAATGAGACTATGCTATGTCTTATTTCTCTGTTTCCTCTCTCGCTCGATTTTGTATAAACGAAGACCTATTGTGAGTGTATTAGATGCAAGAACGCCGCCTGTGTAAAGGATATGCAGAGATCGACTTTTGTGTGTTCTTCTTCCCCCCCCCCCCTTAGCACCAACAGCACGAAGTCCGCCAGTGCGCAGAGGAGGAGAGAGAGAGAGAGATTATGGCTCTTGGTCTTCTGACTGATTTAGCGACGTTCCTCGTGTTCTTTGTCTTTCAATGCTGTGCATCTTCTACTAGAATTATTAGATTTCGAATAATTCATGAACGAGAGTACATCTGTCAGAACCACAAATCATAAGCTCTTCATTTAGATATTTCTTTTCCTTGGATTTTCTGTAGATTTTGTCATGCGGCGTGGTGATTCAAATTCCCCATAATAGAATATGCGACATTGCGCAATGACCATACATGCACATTTTTGTCTGGCTAGCAAACATCCCATTACAGACGAAGATGTCGCTACAATCTGCAAGAATTCTAAGGTTTGCTTGTTTGATCAGAGATTTGCTTGTTGGCAATTCATTGTAGCTTTCTCGATCGCAGAATCCACTTCTTTAGTTCCCATCAATTCGTTTCATCAGCTCTCCTAGTGCTTCTAGGAAAGTCTCTCAGCTGAATCTGTTATGGTGTCACGCACAGTGAAACGCCTGCCTCATGCTCAATAGCAGAAGTCATTGCACTGATCTATTCCTTATGATCAACCTTGCTGCAAGTAATTGGCGTAGATCTATTCCTCAGCAGGTGCTAGAACTTAGCATCAATAGCTTGACACTATTAGGGTTTTATCGATCCATGTCAAAGAGTATGTATAGGGATTCCAGAGCAGCACTCCCATCGTTGCCTTCGTCGTGCATATAATCTTCTGTAACAAATATGACGTTCAACATTCTAGCCTCTTTATTCAAGAGCATTGGTATTGACGAGAATTTCCAAGAAAGTGATTATTAGCTACGTCGTGGGCACCAAACTGCCAGCTCTGCCATACTCGAGCACTTATTGTGAATTGTTCTTCTTGATAGAGAGAGAGAGAGAGAAAGTGATTTTGATGAATAAAATACACGCCAAGCCTACGAGAGAATTTACATACGTACAACATGTGTAATGGTATGGGTTTTGTTGACGATCCTTTACGGGAAGATAAAGATAACAAAAACAAGTATCTTCTCTATGAAGTTGGTGAAACGTATTTTATTTTAGTGGAATGTAACAGATGCAGCATCATTTTTTGCAATGGAATGAGATTGTTTATCTCTGCAATGTTACGAGATTGCTCTGAACTATTCGGCTTACAATAGTCTAAGTGTCTATTAAATAGAAATACTATTAGGATTGCATCATGATATGCAGGTTATGTATGAATAAGCAAGTTAAGAAGTGTATAGTGCATGTATGCATGAGTGAGTGTATGCATGTGCATATGTAAAAGATGTGTTTAAGTATGCATAAGTAGGTAAGATTATCATGAATAATGAATGTGCACATAAGCATATGAAATAAGATGCTTGTATATGTATGTCTATTTTTAATAAGAGTGCATGTGTATGCAACTGCATATCTATCTATATATGATGTGCACAAATGCGTATGCATTAAAGTTAGGAAGTTAGAAGTGTTTGTATACATATGTTAGTTTAGGTTTGAGTTATGTATTAAATGTTAAATTATTTAATGAGTATTTTATTTTTACTAAAAGCATACTTATGCTTTCCTAATGTTTCTTTATGCAGATTATTGAAGAGATTACAAAGGAGAATACGAGAACACAAGCATACGAGATTTCAAGATCACGAAATTATGATAATTTTGAAGATTGTTTATTAAGTTGTATAGGATTATCTATTAAGAGAATTGTATTAGCACTTATGATAAACTTTTGTATAGGCTTAAATAAGATCGATTTTGAAATTCTTCATACTATTTGTCTGAAAATTAATTGAGATGTTTACTTTTTTATATGTCTAAAGAATCAGGATCTACAAGCAATTCTAAACTAGTATCTTCAAACGGTTCTGATATTAAGAATCAAGAATTAGAAAACTTAATAATAGGAACATTGCTTCCGTCTTCAATTGATAGTTCAAATAATAACGAAAATATAGAAGTTGAAATTATTAAAGATAAAGTAGTTAACGAAACTTTACACACGTTAGATTACGATCGTCTTCTTTCTAGAATTTTACCTTTAATTGCCATAGTTTTGCCAGAACCGGAGGACAAGAAAGACTTATTGCCACCTAATTTAGTTAGAAAACCTAACTCAAATCAAATTGAGAACGGAGAAGTTGACTTTGTTAAAGATAAAATTACAAACGAGAACTTAGTTTTGTCTTATCAATTAGAAGCTATAGAAAATTATAGAAACGCTCGTCCTTACGGTCCTTAGTCTAAATAATTAGTTCTTAATTTACACTCCCATATATTAGAAACATATAGGTTTTTATCACACCTAAACTGAAAAATCAACCAAAGGCCCTAGGCATACTTAGAAGCACCCTACGTGTAGTCACACGGTTAGGTTAGCGCGATTCTTGTAGATGAACGTCAGCCTCCCTTCACACCCCTCTACGACAGCTTTGGTGAACCCGACGTGAAGCGTGACGATAGTGTGTCTAGGACTTACGTTACATTTTCAGTTTTGATTTAAATCTCTAATTTCATTTTCTTCTTGTATGCAGAAAAATTGAAGATTAAAGTTGTGACAAAACCGTGGAAGAAGGATTTCCAACTAGTGGAGCTTTGTCGTTTCAAATCCCCCCCTCAACGTTCAAGAGAATCAAGATATATTCATGGTCATTTTAGTTTTGTGTTTAAGATTGTTTTAACGTTTACTTTTGAACCTCTTCAGCAAAGATATCATCAAGTAAGGTGTTTATTTTAAGTTCTTTATTTTTAGTTTACGCACATCACTTAAAAAGAAAAGTTGTTTCCATCTACACTAGGATCTAAGCACTTTCATATTAGCATTTAAAAGATATTTGAATCTTTCTTTTGTATCTAGGAAATATAATTTTTGCTTAAAGCATTTAAATATCTGCATTTTAGGAAAAGCCATTATTTTTGCATCATTAAAAAGAAAAGATTTTAAGTTTTGAAAAAGAAAGATTTTTTGTTTTATTTTCATTGCATAAAAAGAAAGCTTATAGCATAAAAATAGTTTAAATTTAGGTTTCTTTTTACTTATAGTTAATGCTTTTATTACTTCAAAGAAATTAATTTTAAAGAAATTAATAGTAAACTAAAAGACTTAATTCAAGAAAAACTATTTTATAAAAAATACCTTATTAAAAAAACCCTTTAAAATTGAAAAAGTTTAATTTTTTTTTAATCTCTAAAAACTTAAATTCAAAAAGAGTAAATATTAGAGATAAATCAAAATTTAGGTTAAAGAAATCAATAAGATTTTAGAAAAAGAAGATTAGAATTAGTAAAGCCTAGGACTAGGGTAAAGCCATCCCTGGCTTTATCAACTAGTGATAGATTTAGACAATTTAGAGAGCAATTAGATCCGGCTATTAGGGAACTTCTTCTCTATTCGACACGTTATCAAGAACGCAAAATGGAGGAGATGTTTAGGAACATGATGATAGAAAAGCAAAGGACACGTACAGTCCAAGCTATTCTAAAAGAAAAAGGAAAATTTACTGGATTAAACATTACAGAATACTTGGATGCATTTGAGGAGCAAGTGCAAATAGGATTACCTAAAGATGTGCTAGTTAAATACTTTGGACGTGTAGTTTCTAGTTCAATTCTGGAATCTATTCAAGAACACGCTGAAAAAACTTGGGAGGAATTTAGAAAGGAACTTCATAAAATGTTCTATCTCGAGGATTTTAGCCAGCACAGTCGAGAAGGTTTCTGTGTTGGTTAAACACTGTTAAGAGCAATGAGTCTTTAACTCATCTTCACGGTGAGTTTATGAGACGTCTGGCTCAACTTCCCGAAGATGATAGAAATGCTATAAATCCAGATGTAATTATATATTTTCTTAAGATACTTAATCCTAAAGATAGGGCCGAAATTGAAAGACGAATAGAGGAGCCAGGAAAAAGGTATGGGCTAACTGATGACTGGGAGAAAGTCAAAAAAGAGATAGAGGTTGTTGCTCAAATGAAGCAAAGGCAAACGATTTTATATTCTAGACCTAATGCTTCTCAGCCAAGGGAAACTCGTGCTATAAGGGAAGTTGATGCTATAAGGCAAGTTGACATGCCAATGCCTGCGACTACGGCTACGGCTAATAATGCAACTGCTACTAAAGCTCCCATAGAATTTCAATTAGATATTCTATGTAAACAAATGGAGAATGTCATGAATATGCAAGCATCTCTTTCAAAAGAGGTTGCTAACTTAAATAAACAAGTTTACTCCATGAGCTTTAATGATCCAGGGGCTAGCAGTAGTGGTGCATGGCAAGCTCTGCCTAATCAACAAGTTATGCCTCAGTATGTTCCACCACAACCAGTCTTTCATCCGGTACCACAGCAAGCTTCTCAGTTTGCTGTATAGCCACCCTTTCAAAGAACTAATGAGAAAAAAGGGACTGGCGTGAAACACTGTGTTTGGTGCGATAGTCAGGAGCACGCATCATTTGCTTGTGAAGAATTAAAAAGTGCTAAGGCGAATCAATTAGTTGTGGACATAGATAGAAGACTATGTGACTTTAGGTCACGTCTTCCTTTGTCTGTCAATTGGGGCAAAGGAGGAATGAAAAAGCTTTATGAAAATTTAACAGTATCAGATGCAACTGCCAGTACTTTGGCTGCAAGACTAGAGTCGGTCGAGGATAGGCCTTCTTCAACGCCTAGCCAAAATCCATATTCAATAGAGGCACTAGTACGAGCTAGAGATGAGATAATGTACAAGACCGCATGGAAATCTCCTGTAGATCAATCTTCTGTCTTTTCTCACATTGCTAATGTTGAGGAAAAACGGAGACGAGAAGATCAACAGGATGATGTAGAAGAAGGTGATAGGAGGATAACTAGGAGACAAACGAGAGAAGATGAAAAGAAAATTGATAAAAAAGTTCAATTTGATGAATCAAATTTATCTCAAGAAGAGAAGAGGAAAATGATAAAGGAAGGCAAAAAGCCGACCGATGAAAATGTTCAACCCCAAGAAGAACAGAAGAAAGTGGAAAAAGAAACCTCTAAACCTGAAAATAAAGAGGATCAAAAGCAAAATGAAGAGAAAGGAAAGAAGAAGGGTAGAAGAGCCCCACGTGCTATTATGATTTCAAAGCTCGAAAAGAAAAATGATGCTATGGAGATTTTAAATGACATTCTTCTAAAAAGTCAAGTAACGATGTCACTTGAGTAAGTGTTTTCCATAGCAAAACCAGAGTTCAAGGACAGTTTTATTTGACTTATTAGAAGAAGACGCTTTCCTTTGCCACAAGACGAGGATATGCAAGATGTGGCAGAAGAAACCCTAGCTATGAATGATGCAGTTGCATTGAGTGAAAGTGACTATGAGATTGATGATGAATTTACAACGGGTAGTGTAAATAGAAATTTTCTAGGACCTATACAACCTGATGAAGAAATGTTAAAAAGTGAGAGTAAATACAATTCTACCTTCTAGGCAAGAGGCACACCAGAAGTAAAGATTAGAATCGGTGATGAAAAGGATTCTTGTTTAGCTTTGGCTCTCATTGACTCGGGGTCAGAGATAAACGTGATTTCAAAAAAGTTCTTTGACAAATTTAGGTGGCCAATTGATAAAGAGCACGGTTGGCGGATGAGAACAGCTCACAATGGCTCTGGCATTTTGTTGGGTGCATGTGCGAATGTGCCTATTATGATAGGTGGTGTTCGAGAAGAGTTTCACTTCTTCGTTCAAGATAATTGCTCATATGAAGTGATTCTTGGATAGCCATTTATAGCTGAAATGAGGATGGAAACAAAGGCAATGAACGACGTTTCAGCGTATGCAAGAATTCGATCCAAATCAGGGATGGATTCTTTGCAAGTTATGACGGTTTGCCCAAACCACACTAGAAATAGAAAGAGCTTAAGAAGAAATCCTATTGACTCGATCAGTCATGTATGTGATGATCCACTGACTGTAAGAGAATATGGAGCGTACTATGATCAAAATTTCTACTAGACTCCACTATTGAGTGAGACAATAGTGTTTTGATGTCTCGCCTATCAATGAACATAAATTTGAAAATTATCTAATTTGTACTCCTACAAATAGTTTGCATTATATTACTAAAGAAAACCTTACAAAAACATTTAGAAAACAAACTGAAAAATATTTCAGAAAAACTGAATTAATTTCAAGTGACGAGAAAATTGAGAGTATAATTGAATTATCAAAAATTTCCACTCTATTAGAAGAGCTAGAAAGTGTTTCTCATTAAAATTTTGAATCAAATCTGATAATTCTTAACTCTATTCAAGAGTATGAGATTATTAATGAATTTATCATAGAACATGAAATTAGCATAGAAACTAAATACAAAACTGTAGAAAAGAAAATAAAACCTGTAGCTCAACCCTTACCCAAAGATAGTCATGACATACTTCGTCGAGTATCAAATGATCCTATTCTTAGAGATCGATCTAAGATAGGTCACATATTTACTGATGAGAGTAAGAAGTTTATTAAATTTGGAAATGAATTTCTTTCTCAAATTGAAAAAGAGCAGTTTACCAAGATGATTGTTCGTCATGGTAAAGCTTTTCTTTGTTCCCACATGAGATAGGATGTGCAGATCCAAAGTTAGTAGCTCCGATGATTATTTTTACAATACCGCATATTCCTTGAAATCTTCGTCCGATTCCAGTCCCAAAGGCTCATTTACCTGAGCTAATGAGATTGTTAAAGGAGAAGATTGCCATGAGAATCTTGGAACCATCCTCAGCACCATACTCTAATAGGTGGTTCACGGTACCGAAAAAGAGCGGGAAGCTACACTTTATTCAAGATTTGCATCCTGTGAATAAAGTCACTATTAGGAATGTAGGAATGGGTCCCATTGTAGATGAGTTTGCCGAGGCATTTGCTGGTCACTCCATCTATTCAATGGGAGACCTGTATTCAGGGTATGATCAGTTTCAATTAGCAATTGAGAGTCGAGATGTGACCACGATGAAGACTCCTTTGGGTTTAGTACGTATGTGTACTTTACCACAAGGAGCCACGAATTCTGTGGCACACATGATGAATGCTATGAATCTGGTCCTACATGACTTTATCCCAAAAGTGACGATGCCTTTTATTGATGATATTCCAATAAAGGGGTGTGTGGAAAAAGAAAAGGATGAAAGCTTAGATTCATCTGGTTGTAGAAAGTTTGTTTCCAGCCATATTTCAGATTGTGAAAAGATATTTGAAAGATTTGAAGAGGTTGGACTAACTTTTTCCCTAGAGAAATCAACTTTTGGTGTTAATGAAGTGCTAATAGTTGGGCATTTATGTGGCCATTATGGTCGTAGACCCTATCCAACAAAATTTGATGCCATTAGTAGGATTTCTGAGAGATGTCACAATGTAAGTGAAGTAAGGAGATTCCTAGGTGCATGTGTTTTCTATGTCATCTGGATCCCTCACTTTGCTCATGTAGCGAATCCGCTTTATGATTTATTGAGAAAGAAAGAAATTCTTTTGGACTGATGAACATTCTAGAATTATGAGACGTCTAAAGCAATTGCTTATCAATGCTCCTATTTTGAAACGTATTGACTATACAGGAAATAAGCCTGTAATCCTAACCATTGACACTAGTCCTATTGGTATAGGCTGGGTCATTGGGCAGGATGATGAGAAGGAACAAAGGTACGCAGTTCGCTTTGGAGCAAAGATTCTTCATGATACTCAAAAGAATTACCCGCAAATTAAGAGAGAACTGTGGGGATTAGTTACAGCTTTAAAAACAGATAAAGAGTACTTTATAGGAGCTAATGTAATAGTAGAGACCGATTGTCTTCCATTAATAGGTTTAATAGCTAATTGTTCATCTCCAGATATAGCTATGCTTCGATGGATAGCCTATATTAAATTCATTAATCCTGCTTTTGTTCATATAGCCGGTAAACATAACACCGTTGCTGATATGCTTTCAAGAGCAAAGTTTGATAATGATAGTGAAGCATTAAATAATCATATTAATTTATTAAATCATGAAACATCTACCTATACATATGAAAGATTTAGAGAAAACGATTATGAAGGAGAGTGGCAAGATATAGGAAACTATCTGAGTTCATTTCAGCCTTCCCCAAGCTGGTCTTCAAATCGATTCCGGAACATCAGGAAGAAGTCTTTCAACTTCTTCTTGAAAGATGGATATCTTTGGAGACATGCTAGAGGAAAGGTTCGAAACCCTCAAAGAGTACTAGGTTTGAAAGTTTTTCAAGTGCAAGTTATGCAAGAGATGCACAAAAGCCTTTGGGGTGGTCATAAATGCTTTGTAGCTACATATGAAAAGATTAGAGAAAGCTACTGGTGGCCGAGGATGTATGTAACTATTAAAGAATTTTTGAGCACTTGTAGTACGTGCCAGTTACACTCCTCTGTCAAGCATAGAGATCTCCTTCACCCAACCTATCCACCTTGTATTCATTACAAGTGGGTAGTTGACCTTGTGACTATGCTTAAAAGCAATGATGGCATGAGATATATTGTTCTTGCACGAGAGGATTTGACAAACCACGTCGAAGGTAGAGCGCTTCGTTCCAATACTACTTATAATGTATGCGTATTCCTTCTAGAAGAAGTATTATCCGGATTTGGATATATAGAAAAAGTAGTAGCAGATAGAGGTGAGTTAGATGCGAGAGAGGCGAGAGAATTCTTTGCACAACATGGGATTCGATTGTCTCTTACGACTGCCTATAACCCAGAAGCAAATGGTAAAATTGAACGAGGGCATCCTTCCATAGTGAAGGCTATTTCTAAAGCTTGCCATGGAGATATTGATCAATGGCCAAAATATCTCCCATTTGCTCTTTGGGCTGATCGCATGACGCACACACGAACAACTGGTTTTATGCCAGCTGAACTCATGTACTGTCAGAAACCATTATTTCCCATTCATACTCAGATAATTAATTGGATGAATTTAGATTGAAAGATAACATTTCAAGAGAGGACTTATTAGCATTTAGAATTAAGCAATTAAAACAAGGAAATGAAAATCTTAAAGAAGCAATAAAAAATTTAAAAACATCTAGATTGAAAAATAAATTATATTTTGATAAGAAACATAGACTAAGACCGCAACCAATAGAGAGTGGTGACTGGGTGCTTGTATATGATAGTACGTTTGATACTCAATACGATGCACGTCGAAAACTAACTAAACGTTGGTTCGGACCTTACGTTGTTGTTTCAGTTTATGAAACAGGTACATATAAATTACGTGAATTTGATGGTTCTGTGTTAAGAAATTTGATTGCAGGAAAAAGAATAAAGCTGTTTCGAAGAAGAGAAAGCAGTAAATTTGAATTGGACGAAGACTTCTTGGAGGACGACGATGAAGAAGAATAAAAAAAAGATCAGGTGAAAGAATTCTAAACTTTACTTATTTATTAGTTGTTAATATGATTTCTTATTGATGCATTTCATGTGTAGATATGTACATCTTTTTGATAGGAAAGGAATTTTTTTTTTTTTTAATTATGAAACAATGAATTTAAAACTGAAGTAGGGATGTTTATGAAGAGAGGATAAGAATTAGAGACCCTATGGCTTTCATAAGGATAGGAGAGGGAACACTTGACTTGCGACTCCTAGTAGAAATAAATTTATTTTATATAGGTAGGCTACCTTAACTTCCAACCCATATCGCTAATGAGATCCTAGTTTCCAATATAGCATTCCTCTAGAACCTCTGCTCTGATTAGGGGTTAAGCCTTTCCCCTTAAACAAAAAAGTTGCGAAGAAAAATTAAGAAAAGAGAAAAATGAGAACATCAAGCGGTATATTAATGGCTATTGCAAGATGAGAAAAAGAAAATTAAAAAAAAAGAAAAAGAAAGAAAAGAAAAGAAAAGAAAAAAGTTATCATGATTCAGTTGTGGTCTCGAAACCACTTCTGAAATTCTATACGAGCAATATGAGGCGGATTTATGCTATAGAGGAATTAGTTAGATGCATCTTATGGCAAGTAGCTAGGGAATGAGGGATAGACCATTTATATAAAATATCTATTACTTTTGAACGGGTTAATAGAAGAGCAAGTACCATAAGTGTCGGATTGATTTCTATGGGACTTTCTAAAACTTGTTTTCGATTTCATGCATTGAACGAAAACGTTTAAGATTCAAGTTTGCATAATTTTAAAAGATTTTTCTTAACTATCAGAAGATGTACTTACCTTTAGGAGCATATTTTACATAATTTTGAAGAAAATAGTTCGAGAAATATTTTTCAAAAGATTTTGATACTGCTTTCCTATTGATCTGCAGGTTGGCCCATCGAGGGCGATGTGCAGGTTTGGTGGGGGCAGATGTTGGAAGGATTTCCTCACTTGAATTGTCATATGGAAAAATAAAAATAATTTGCTTTAGAGCCGATTAAATGATATCTCTCTCATATTTTTTATAATGCATTGGTTTAAAATGACTAATGTTTTTCTTTTGAGTACCTGCAGATAACAAAAACAAGAAGAGCTGAATTAAGAGAAGACCTCATCTCTATTAGTTAAAGACATATTTGTGTATGTATATAGATGCAAGAGAATAGGTAATAATGTATGATAACGTTTGTTAGTTCTAATGTTTATATTTATGCATATGAACTTTCATGTTGTTGAGAATATATCTTAGCTTTAGATATGCTTCAATAGTTGAATTCATTTATGTGAATGTATTCCTTAAGAAAAGGTCTAGCATCCTACAATATATGTGGATTAAACCCTATATGTTTACCTATTCATAAATCCTAGAAACTTCTAAATGTGTTGATTATGATTTACTCTAAGTACTTATTTACATATGTTATGAGAACTTCTATTGTATGTGATAAGTGGGATTAACTCTGTGTTTGTACCCATGCGAGTTTATATATAGGCATGTGAAGGTGAACAACTATATCTATTTAACCATATGTATGGGTATAGGAAGAGTGTATTTTAAAGTGTCTGTTTGTGTAAAGATATGTGTCTTTTAACCTTTATAGAAACATCATATAGATATTAAAGTGTATGGATCCATAATGATATCTAATGTTATACCTTATGAATGTATGCTATAAGTATATATGTTTGTACGTTTTAACCTTAATAATAGATAAGCATATATGCGTATGTGAAATATTTTTGTATATCTATATACCTGTGTCAATTATAAAAAAATAATTTAACTAATAATTAATGGATTTATTTATTATATCTTAGTGACATTATATGATAAGTAACATAATTTAACTAATAATTAATTTATCTTATTACTATATATTAGTTACATTGTATATTAGATAATAGATAATTTAACTAATAGTTAATGAATTTAATATAATATATATTAGTTTATATGAATACTTAGTTAATCCATATTAATAATTAATTGACAAACAAAAACGTAAACGTGACTATGTTGAAGCTTAAGTTAGTATTAATTTAATTCTAAATGTGCATTAGTTAGTTTTAGTATGTGATGTGTATGAGTTAATGGAAAGTGCGTATGCGCATATCTATTTGTGTATGTGTATATAAATGAATGATTAGGAGTGTTTATGCTAATGTTTCTTTATGCAGGTACGTGATCTGTGAAGAGAGAGGGAGAGAGCAAGAGGAAGAGAGAGTCTGTTCTTTTTCTTTTCCCCTCCTGATTATATTGCTATACATCGACAATTTCTTTGTGTGAGAACTGGAAGAAGAGTACAGGAAGAAGAGAGAAAGGGAGAAAGTGAGAATGAGACTATGCTATGTCTTATTTCTCTGTTTCCTCTCTCGCTCGATTTTGTATAAACGAAGATCTATTGTGAGTGTATTAGATGCAAGAACGCCGCCTGTGTAAAGGATATGCAGAGATCGACTTTTGTGTGTTCTTCTTCCCCCCCCTTAGCACCAACAGCACGAAGGCCGCCAGTGCGCAAAGGAGGAGAGAGAGAGAGAGAGATTATGGCTCTTGGTCTTCTGACTGATTTAGCGACGTTCCTCATGTTCTTTGTCTTTCAATGTTGTGCATCTTCTACTAGAATTATTAGATTTCGAATAATTCATGAACGAGAGTACATCTGTCAGAACCGCAAATCATAAGCTCTTCATTTGGATATTTCTTTTCCTTGGATTTTCTGTAGATTTTGTCATGCGGTGTGGTGATTCAAATTCCCCATAATAGAATATGCGACATTGCGCAATTGTTGATATATTTAGGTAGTGATGTGTGTGAACACTCTAGGACCGCCGGGGCACTTTTTTCCCTCTTTAGGAGGTTTTTTCCCCCCGGCTTGTATATACGCCTATTGCCCTAATGGGCTACTTATCTTTGTACATTCTCTAGTAATACATTCAGTCTGGTGCGTTGTGCTCCAAGCTTCTTCCTCTTTCTTGTGCTGTTCGCGTGCTTCCGCAGACGTCTAACTCCAACAATTGGTATCAGAGCAGGTCGTTGATTCTTCTAGGGCGCCGTCGACACTCCTCCGTTTGCAGTCTCAGATTCGCACAAAATTTGGTGAGCATACTCAGGGTGTTTTCGAGATCAAAACAACTTTGCTGTGTGGTGCCGAAATCGCGATCTGAGCTCGTTTCGGCCTCCGAACGCACTATCGCAGTGGTTGTGCAGGCTATTTCGTCCTTTTGTGCCAAAGCTATATACCAGTTTCTGTTCGCCAGTTTAAGCGTCTCGAAGTCTGCTACAGGTCTAGCAAAACTCGTCTGGGCAGTTCTGTTCAACTTTTTGAGATACAGTCAATTTTCTGCATCAAGGTATTTTAGTCACCGGCCATGGCTGAAAGCAGTGATGTATTCCGTATGTTGGCTGTTGAGGATAAGTTGGATGGTATCAACTACCCATTATGGGCTTATATGATGCGACATGTACTGGTTGCAAAAGGATTTTGGAACATTGTGCAGGGTGTTGAAAGACGTCCTGTTACACCTATAACGACAGGTACTGCAAATACAGGTGTTGGAGCTGATGAAGATGGTGTCGAAGATGATATTCCGCAGATTCCTGTTCGTGCTGCTGTTTCTATTGCACCTACTGCAGAGCAGATTCGTTGGGATGGCAGAGATGCCCAGGCACATGCATTGATAGCTTTGTCTGTCAAACGTGCCATTATTCCTCACATTCGCTCTTGCAGAACAGCAAAGGATGCTTGGGATACACTTACCACTTTGTACCAGGCTAGGAATGAGGCTCGTGTTGCTTACCTCCGAAAACAGTTGGAGAGTGAGCACATGAATGAAGGTGATTCGATGGACAGTTTTCTTACAAAGATCAAAGACCTGAAGGAACAATTGATTTCTGCTGATGAGGTTATACCAGATAGCTCACTTGTGCAGACCGTTCTGAATGGCCTTCCTGATTCATATCAGAGTTTTGCCTCTACTCTTCGATTGATGATGAAAGGCAATCCGAATGCCTTGTCATTTGAGGAATTAGTCTCTGTTCTGTTGCAGGAAGATCAGTCCAGGCAGAACAGGTCCATTATGTGTGTTGCAGATCAAGCTTTCCTGGCTAGTCAGAAGGGCAAAGGAAAATGGAGCTCTTCTACTAGTAAGCAGAAATCTACAAATGCTGCACAATCGAAGAACCAGGATAAAGATGAGAAGAAATCAGAAAAGCAGAAATTGTTCTGCAAGTACTGTAAAGGAAATGATCATATTATAAAGAACTGTCCAAAACTGGCTGCTAAAGAGGCAAAGAAGAAAGAGGCTGGAATGGTTGTTGCAGAGGCCTCTACACCAAAAACAGAGTCTGCAAATCTTGTGCAGGAAGAAGAATGGGCGTTTACTACTGTTTGCAGTTTTGACCCATCTTCTCATGATCAGTGCATGTCTGCAGTAGACTCAGATGTTTGGTACTTTGACAGTGGGGCAACCAAACATATTACCTCGCAGCTCAGTTTCTTCTCTTCACTCGAGCCTGCCCCTACAGGGAATACTGTCACATGCGCCAATAACTCCTCTTATCCTGTTATGGGAGTTGGTAAGATCATTCTGACTAGTGCTGATGGTAGTTCTTTCACTTTGTCAGATGCTTTATTTGTGCCAGGGATCAAAAAGAACCTGTTATCAGTTTCTGCATTAGCCAAGATTGGCTTGGTTGTGAAATTCGTTGATGACAGGTGTACAGTCCATGATCTCTCAAATGGCGATGTGATTATTGCTTCTGGCATTTTATGTCGTGGGTTGTATAAGCTCATAGACTATGAAAAATCTGTGAATGATTCGTCATGTGCAGTTCATGATTCTCAAGCTATGTCAGATGCAAAGCTTTGGCATGCACGCTTTGGTCATCTGAATTTTGCTAGTTTGTTACGCCTGCAGAAATCTGAAATGGTGTCCTCTTTGCCCAAACTTGAGGCACCTGGAAAACATGTTTGTGAAGGCTGTATTTTGGGCAAAATGCAGCGTTCTTCCTTTCCAAAAGATGGTTCAGTTCGGGCTATGCAGAAATTGCAGCTTGTACATAGTGATGTCTGTGGTCCTATGGAGACACCCTCTTTTGGAAATTACCTTTACTTCGTGACTTTCATTGATGATTTTTCCAGGCATGCATGGGTATATCCACTCAAAGCAAAGTCCGAAGTGTTCATGTGCTTCAAACAGTTTTTGGTTTTGGCTGAAAATCTGTCAGCATGTAAAATGGGCACCCTCCGTTCTGATCGAGGGGGGGAATATATGTCTTCAGATTTTAATGCATTTCTGGCTGAACGTGGGATAAAACACCAGTGTACAGTGCCGTATACACCTCAACAGAATGGAGTTGCTGAACGAAAGAACAGGTCACTCATGGAGATAGCGAGGTGCATGGTCAAAAGTCAGGCTTTACCACATAGTTTCTTTCTTGAGGCTGTCATGTGTGCAGCATATGTACTGAACAGGTGTCCCACGAAAGCGTTGCAGTCTATCACTCCATATGAGGCTTGGCATGACCGCAAGCCATCTGTTGCTCATCTGCGTGTTTTTGGTTGTTTGGCATATGCATTAGTGCCTGAACAACATCGCAGAAAATTGGATGATAAGGCAGTAAAATGTATTTTTGTTGGGTACAGTTCTGAAAGTAAAGGCTATCGTCTGTATCATCCACAGACTAAACGCATTCTGGTTAGCCATGATGTTGTCTTTGTGGAAGATGCTATTCAGCCATTGCTTTCATGTACTAAGGAGACATCTGTTAGCTCCAAAGACATGTATGATACTTTGATGCCTCTTTTTACAGGTGGACAGGCTAGCGCTGGTCCTAATGAGGCAACTTCTCAGCCTTTGCAGGTTTCATATGATGATGCAGATCATGCCATTTCTGATGCAGATTTACATGATGCACTTGTTGATGAGAGAGCTGATATTGAACAGGCAAAAACTATGCCAAAATGGCTGGTGCAGACTTTGCGTGACAGCAAATTAGATGCACCTTTGTCATATCGTACTCGTTCAGGCTCTCATAGTACCTCCTTTGCATCAGATTGCTATGCTATGGTTGCATCTAGTCTCTGTGATGAGAATGAGCATGTTTCTTTTGATGAAGCACAAAATTCAGAAAATTGGATGGCTGCTATGCAATCTGAATATGATGCTATAATGAAGAATGGTACATGGTCTTTATGTGACTTGCCTCCTGGCAAGAAGGCCATTGGCACTAAGTGGGTATACAAGCTGAAGCGTAAACCTGATGGTACAGTTGACAGGTATAAGGCTAGGCTTGTTGCAAAGGGTTATGCGCAGGAAAGAGGCATTGATTTTGATGAGACCTTTGCACCTACATGCCGTATGACTACTGTTCGGAGCATTTGTGCACTTGCAGCCCATCATGGTTGGAATGTACATCAGTTGGACATTAAAACAGCATTTCTGAATGGTGACTTGCATGAAGAGGTGTATGTTTTTCAGCCCCGTGGCTTTATGCAGAAAGGGCATGAAAACCAGGTGTGCAGGTTAAAGAAGGCGTTATATGGTTTAAAGCAAGCACCACGTGCTTGGTATGAAAAAATACATGCCTATCTGATTGCACATGGTTTTGAGAACAGTCCAACTGAAAGCACCTTATATGTTAAGCGTGCTAATGATGTGCTTTTGATCATTGTTGTCTATGTAGACGACATGCTGCTCACTGGTCCTCTTGAGAAGCATATTGCTGATTTCAAGGCTGATTTGCATGCCTCATTTGAGATGTCTGATTTGGGGCATTTGCATCACTATTTGGGCATTCAGTTTATGCAAGTTGATGGTGGAATGGCTTTGTGTCAAACGAAATATATTGACACATTATTGCAGCGTTTTGGCCTTGAAGACTGTAAGCCTATTGCCACTCCTATGGAGACAGGTTTACGATTGAGCCTTCATGATGCTGGAGATGCATTTGATGCTGTTCTCTATCAGCAGGCTGTTGGATGCTTGATTTACTTATGCATTACTCGATCAGATATTCAGTTTGCTGTCTCACAGATGAGCAGGTTTATGCATTGCCCAGGAGTCATGCATTGGAAAGCGGTTAAGCGCATCTTTCGCTACTTGAGTGGTACTCGGCTACTTGGGTTGTTTTATCCCAAGGGGGGATCACTACCGCCAGATTTGCATGCTTTTTCTGACTCAGATTGGGCTGGTTGCTATGACACTCGTGTGTCCACCAGTGGTTTTTGCTTCATGCTTGGTAGCTCATGTATATCTTGGTTGAGCAAGAAGCAGCCTACTGTGGCCACTTCCAGTTGTGAGGCTGAGTATAGGGCAGCTTTCACAGCGACTGTTGAGTGTGTGTGGCTCAGACGCCTTATGGCTGATTTGGGTGTTGGCCAGTCTTCTGCCACCACCATCTTCACTGACAGTCAGAGCGCATTGGCAGTTGCGAGGAACCCTGTGTTCCATGCTCGCACTAAGCACATTGAGGTGCATTATCACTATGTCAGGGAGAGGTTCTCTGCTGGGGAGATCAGCTTGGCATATGTGCCCACACAGGAGAACATTGCAGACCTTTTCACGAAAGCTCTGCCTAGGGAGAAGTTTGAAGCTTTCCGCAAAGCTTTGGGCTTACTTCCTTTTGTGGAGTGATTTCCACATAGCTCGGCACTTCCTTATACATGAGTGCTAGCTCCTTGTCCACCGCATCACTCCCAGGGGGGATTTGTTGATATATTTAGGTAGTGATGTGTGTGAACACTCTAGGACCGCCGGGGCACTTTTTTCCCTCTTTAGGAGGTTTTTTTCCCCCGGCTTGTATATACGCCTATTGCCCTAATGGGCTACTTATCTTTGTACATTCTCTAGTAATACATTCAGTCTGGTGTGTTGTGCTCCAAGCTTCTTCCTCTTTCTTGTGCTGTTCGCGTGCTTCCGCAGACGTCTAACTCCAACAGCAATGACCATACATGCACATTTTTGTCTGGCTAGCAAACATCCCATTACAGACGAAGATGTTGCTACAATCTGCAAGAATTCTAAGGTTTGCTTGTTTGATCAGAGATTTGCTTGTTGGCAATTCATTGTAGCTTTCTCGATCGCAGAATCCACTTCTTTAGTTCCCATCAATTCGTTTCATCAGCTCTCCTAGTGCTTCTTTTCGGGAAAGTCTCTCAGCTGAATCTGTTATGGTGTCACGCACAGTGAAACGCCTGCCTCATGCTCAATAGCAGAAGTCATTGCACTGATCTATTCCTTATGATCAACCTTGCTGCAAGTAATTGGCGTAGATCTATTCCTCAGCAGGTGCTAGAACTTAGCATCAATAGCTTGACACTATTAGGGTTTTTTTGATCCATGTCAAAGAGTATGTATAGGGATTCCAGAGCAGCACTCCCATCGTTGCCTTCGTCGTGCATATAATCTTCTGTAACAAATATGACGTTCAACATTCTAGCCTCTTTATTCAAGAGCATTGGTATTGACGAGAATTTCCAAGAAAGTGATTATTAGCTACGTCGTGGGCACCAAACTGCCAGCTCTGCCATACTCGAGCACTTATTGCGAATTGTTCTTCTTGACAGAGAGAGAGAGAGAGAGAGAAAGTGATTTTGATGAATAAAATACACGCCAAGCCTACGAGAGAATTTACATACGTACAACATGTGTAATGGTATGGGTTTTGTCGACGATCCTTTACGGGAAGATAAAGATAACAAAAACAAGTATCTTCTCTATGAAGTTGGTGAAACGTATTTTATTTTAGTGGAATGTAACAGATGCAGCATCATTTTTTGCAATGGAATGAGATTGTTTATCTCTGCAATGTTATGAGATTGCTCTGAACCATTCGGCTTACAATAGTCTAAGTGTCTATTAAATAGAAATACTATTAGGATTGCATCATGATATGCAGGTTATGTATGAATAAGCAAGTTAAGAAGTGTATAGTGCATGTATCCATGAGTGAGTGTATGCATGTGCATATGTAAAAGATGTGTTTAAGTATGCATAAGTAGGTAAGTTGTGCACAAATGCGTATGCATTAAAGTTAGGAAGTTAGAAGTGTTTGTATACATATGTTAGTTTGGGTTTGAGTTATGTATTAAATGTTAAATTATTTAATGAGTGTTTTATTTTTACTAAAAGCATAGTTATGCTTTCCTAATGTTTCTTTATGCAGATTATTGAAGAGATTACAAAGGAGAATACGAGAACACAAGCATACGAGATTTCAAGATCACGAAATTACGATAATTTTGAAGATTGTTTATTAAGTTGTATAGGATTATCTATTAAGAGAATTGTATTAGAACTTATGATAAACTTTTGTATAGGCTTATTGTATAGGCTTAAATAAGATCGATTTTGAAATTCTTTATACTGTTTCTCTGAAAATTAATTGAGATCTTTACTTTTTTATATGTCTAAAGAATCAGGATCTACAAGTAATTCTAAACTAATATCTTCAAACGATTCTGATATTAAGAATCAAGAATTAGAAAACTTAATAATAGGAACATTGCTTCCGTCTTCAATTGATAGTTCAAATAATAACGAAAATATAGAAGTTGAAATTATTAAAGATAAAGTAGTTAACGAAACTTTACACACGTTAAATTACGATCGTCTTCTTTCTAGAATTTTACCGTTAATTACCATAGTTTTGCCAGAACCGGAGGACAAGAAAGACTTATTCCCACCTAATTTAGTTAGAAAACCTAACTCAAATCAAATTGAGAACGGAGAAGTTGACTTTGTTAAAGATAAAATTACAAACGAGAACTTAGTTTTGTCTTATCAATTAGAAGCTATAGAAAATTATAGAAACGCTCGTCCTTACGGTCCTTAGTCTAAATAATTAGTTCTTAATTTACACTCCCATATATTAGAAACATATAGGTTTTTATCACACCTAAAATAAAAAATCAACCAAAGGCCCTAGGCATACTTAGAAGCAGCTTGCGTGCAGTCACACGATTAGGTTAGCGCGATTCTTGTAGATGAACGTCAGCCTCCCTTCACACCCCTCTACGACAACGTTAGGACCATCAAGGCACTTTTTTCCCTCTTTAAGAGGTTCGATAGAAGATCAAAATGTCTTTGCTTTGTGGTGTCGAAATCGCAATCTGAGCTTATTTTGGCCTCCAAATGCACTATCACAATGCTTGTGCAAGGTATTTTTTCTTTTTGTGGCAAAGATATATACAGGTTTTGGTTTGCCAGTATAAGCATCTCAAATTCTACTAAAGGTTTAGTAGAACTCGTCGAGGTAGTTCTCTTCAATTTTTTTAGATATACTCATTTTTCTGCATCAGGGTATTTTAGTCAATGACCATGGCTGAAAGCATTGATGTATTTTTTATGTTGGTTATTGAGGATATGTTGGATGGTACGAATTGCCCATTGTGGGATTATATGATGCATCATGTATTGGTTGCAAAAGGACTAGAATATTGTACAAGGTGTTGAAAAATGTCCTATTACAGCTGGAAATACAAGTACTGAAGGTGATGCTGATGGCATTGAAGATTAGGATATTCTGCATGTTCCTCTTCCTACTATGGTTTCTGCTACATCCACTGGAGAGCAAACTCGTTGGGATGGTAGAGATACTCACACACATGCACTGATAGCCTTTTCTGTCAAACGTGCCACTATTCCTCACATTTGCTCTTGCAGAACAACTAAGGATTCTTGGAATACACTTACCACATTGTACCAGGCTAGGAATGAGGGTCGTGTTGCTTACCTCCAAAAACAATTGGAGACTGAGCATATAAGTGAAGGTGATTCTATGGACAGTTTTCTAACAAAGATCAAAGATTTAAAGAACAAATAATTTCTCCTTATGAAGTCTTGCCTGACAGTTCACTTGTGAAAAATGTTTTGAATGAATTCATACCAGAGTTTTTCTTCTACTCTTCGTTTGATTATGAAAGCAATTCAAATGCCTTAATATTTGAGGATTTAGCCTCTGTTTTGTTGCAGGAACATCAGTCTAGGCAGAACAGGTCCATTATGCATGTTGTAGATCAAGCTTTCCTGGCTAATCAGAAGTGCAAAGGTAAATGGAGCTCTTCTATCAGTAAGCAAAAACCTACTAATTTTGCATAATCAAAGAAGGAAGACAGAGAAGTGAAGAAAACAGGAAAGCAAATTTTTTTTTGCAAGTACTGTAAAGCAAATGATCATGTCATAAAGAATTGTCCAAAACTGGCTGCAAAAGAGGCAAAGAAAAAAGAGGCTGGAATGGTTGTTGTAGAGGCCTCTACACTGAAAACAGATTCTGCTAATCTAGTGCAAAATGAAGAATGGGTGTTTACTAGTGTTTGCAGTTTTGACCCATCCTCTCTTGAACAATGTATGTCTGTAGTAGACTCAAATGTTTGGTACTTTGATAGTGGGGCAGCCAAACATATTACCTCACAACATAGTTTCTTCACTTCACTCGAGCCTTCCCCTATAGGGTATACTGTCACATGCGCCAACAACTCCTCTTATCCTGTCATGGGAGTTGGTAAGATCATTTTGACTAGTGCTGATGGTAGTTCTTTCACATTGTCAGATGCTCTATTTATGCTAGGGATCAAGAAGAATCTGTTATGAGTTTCAACTTTAGCCAAGATTGGGTTGGTTGTGAAATTTGTTGATGATAGATGTACAACTCATGATCTCTCAAATGGCGACGTGATTATTGCTTCTGGCATTTTATGTCATGGGCTGTATAAGCTCATAGAATATGGAAAATCTATGAATGATTCAGCATGTTCAGTACATGATTCTCAAGCTATGTCAGATGCAAAGCTTTGGCATGCACGCTTTGGTCATTTGAATTTTGCTAGTTTCCTCACCTGTAGAAATCTAAAATGGTGTCTTCTTTTCCCAAACTTGAGGCACCCAGTAAACATGTTTGTGAAGGTTGTATTTTGGGCAAAATTCAGCATTCATCCTTCCCAAAAGATGGTTCAGTTCGAGCTACTCAGAAATTGCCGCTTGTACATAGTGATGTCTGTGGTCCTATGTGGACACCTTCTTTTGGAAACTATCTTTACTTCGTGACTTTCATTGATGATTTTTCCAGGCATGCATGGGTATATCGATTGAAAGCAAAGTCCGAAATGTTTATGTGCTTCAAACAGTTTCTAGTTTTGGCTGAAAATCTATCACCATGTAAAATGGGCACCCTCCATTCTGATCGAGGGGAGGGAATATTTGTCTTCTGCCTTCAATGCATTTCTTGCTGAACGTGGGGATAAAACATCAGTCTACAATGTGGTATACACCTCAATAGCATGGAGTTACTAAATGGAAGAACAGGTCACTCATGGAAATGGCAAGGTGTATGGTCAAGAGTCAGGCTTTACCACATAGTTTCTGGCTTGAGGCCATTATGTGTGCAACATATGTACTTAACAGATGACCCACTAAAGCATTGTAGTCTATCAGTCCATATGAGGCTTGGCATTTTCGTAAGCCATCTATTGCTCACTGCATGTTTTTGGTTCTCTGGCATATGCATTAGTGCCTGAACAACATCACACGAAATTGGATGATAAAGCAGTAAAATGTATTTTTTTTTGGGTATAGTTATGAAAGCAAAGGCTATCATTTGTATCATCCATAGACTAAACACATTTTGGTTAGCCATGATGTTGTTTTTGTGGAAGATGCTATTCAACCTTTACTTTCATGTATGAAGGAGACATTTGTTAGCTCCAAAGATATGTATGATACTTTGCTACCTCTTTTTACAAGTGGACAGTTTAGTGGTGGTCCTAATTTCTCAACCTTTGTAGGTTTCATGTGATGATGCAGATCATTCCATTTCTCACGCATATTTACATGATGCACTTGTTGATGAGAGATCTGATATTGAGGAGGCAAAAACTATGCCAAAATGGTTGGTGCAGACTTTGAGTGACAATAAATTAGATGCACCTCTGCCATACCGTACTCGTTTAAGCTCTCATGGTGCCTCTTTTGCATCAGATAGCTATGTTATGGCTGCCTCTAGTCTTTGCGATGAGAATGAGCTTGTTTTGTTTGATGAAGGACAAATTCTAAAAATTGCATGGCTGCTATGAAATCAGAAGATGATGCTATCATGAAAAATGGTACTTGGTCTTTATGTGACTTGCCTCCTAGCAAGAAGGCCATTGGCACTAAGTGGTATACAAGCTAAAGCATAAGCTTGATGGAACAGTTGATAGGTATAACGCTAGGCTTGTTGCAAAGGGTTACATAGGAAAGAGGCATTGATTTTGATGAAACCTTTCCTCCTACATGCCGAATGACTACTGTTCATAGCATTTGTGCACTTGCAGCTCATCATGGTTGGAATGTACATCAGTTGGACATTAAAACTGCATTTCTGAATGGTGACTTGCATGAAGAAGTGTATGTTTTTCAGCCCTCTCGCTTTGTCCAGAAAGGGCATGAAAACCAAGTGTGCAAGTTGAAGAAGGCATTATATGGTTTAAAGAAAGCACCACGTGCTTGGTATGAAAAGATACATGCCTTTCTGATTGCACATGGTTTTGAGAATAGTCCAACTAAAAGCGCCTTATATTTTAAGCATGCTAATGATGTGCTTCTAATCATTGTTGTGTATGTTGATGACATGCTGATCACTCATCCTCATGACAAGCATATTGCTGATTTTAAGGCTGATTTGCATGCCTCATTGGAGATGTTTGATTTGGGGCATTTGCATCATTATTTGGGCTTTATGCAAGTTGATGGTGGAATGGCTTTGTGTCAAACGAAATATATTGATACATTATTGCAGCATTTTGGCCTTGAAGATTGTAAACCTATTGCCACTCCTATGGAGATAGGTGGAGATGCATTTGATGTTGTTTTCTATTAGTAGGGTGTTGGATGCTTAATTTACTTATGCATTACTTGGCTAGATATTCAGTTTGTTGTTTCACAGATGAGCAAGTTTATGCATTGCCCAGGTGTCAAGCATTGGTAGGTGGTTAAGCGCATCTTTTGCTACTTGAGTGGTACCCAGCTACTTGGATTGTTTTATCCCAAGGGGGGGATCATTATCACCAGATTTACATGCTTTTTTTGACTCCGACTGGGTTGGCTGGTATGACACTCGTGTGTCCACTAGTAGCTTTTGCTTCATGCTTGGTAGCTCATGTATATCTTGTTGAGCAAGAAGCATCCTACTCTGGCCACTTCTAGTTGTGAGGTTGAGTATAGGGTAGCTTTCAAAGATATTGTTGAGTGTTTGTGGCTCAGATGCCTTATGGCTGATTTGGGTGCTGGTCAGTCTTCTACCACCACCATCTTCGCTAATAGTTAATGCGCATTGGCAGTTGCGAGGAACCCTACGTTCTGTGCTCGCACTAAGCACATTGAGGTGCATTATGATTATGTCGGGGAGAGGTTCTCTGTTGGAGAGATCAGCTTGGCATATGTGACCATGCAAGAGAGCATTGTAGACCTTTTCATGAAGGCTCTACCTAGGGAGAAGTTTGAAGCTTTCTGCAAAGCTTTGGGCTTACTTCCTTTTGTGGATTGATTCCACAAAGGCTTGGCACTTCTTTATATATGAGTGCCAACTCCTTATTGACCACATCACTGCCAAGGGGCTTTGTTGATATATTTAGGTAGTGATGTGTGTGAACACACTAGGACCATTCAGGCACTTTTTCCTTCTTTAGGAGGTTTTTTTCCCCCGGCTTGTATATACGCCTATTTCCCTAATGGGTGACTTATCTATGTACATTGTAGTGGTAATACATTCACTATTGTGTGTTGTGCTCCAAGCTTCTTCTTCTTCCTTGTGCTCCTCATGTGCTTCGGAGACGTCTAACTCCAACAATTACCTGTATGTGTAGTAGTAACATCATAGTCAAGTATTTTCTCTAGAATTAAAATTTCAGCATCCTCTTCTAACAAAGGAGGATCATCTAAAATAGGAGTGAGTGGTAAAGCTACTTTAAACTATTCAAATAAACTGATATGAAAAGAATCATGTATATTCCAATGAGAAGATATGTCTAATCTACAAGCATTCTCATTAATTTTTTGAATAATACAAAAAGATCCATAATAACATGGTGCAAGTTTAACCTTAGGATGTTGTGAAATATTTTTCAAACATCCTTTAATTATTCGTAACCATACAAAGTCATTTTCATTAAATTGTTTAGCTACTCATTTCTTATTAGCATTATGCATGTAACTTTCTCGAGTCTTTTTAACGTGCTCATGAAGTGTAGAAATATGATCTTGTGCAAAAGAACTAGCCATAAGTATATCAGTTTGAGTGAGAGTCATGGGAGCGGGAAGCTTTTTACCATAAACAATTTCATAGCATGCACGTTCAGTAGTGGTATGTGTTGTGTTATTATATGCAAACTATAATAAAGGAATTTTCTCATCCCAATTACTTGGATTATTCAAAGAATAACAACGTAATAAATCTAAAATAGTACTATTCGTAGCTTCACTTCACTCATTACTTATAGGATGAAATGCGGAGCTAAATTCTATTTTAGAACCCAATTTTTGAAATAATTGTAAGACAATAGTTACACAGTATAACACAAGAGTAGTAGGAAAGAAGATAACAGATATAGGAGAATCTCAACAATTTTCTACTAACAACAAGTACAAAGGTGATGCCATTGTCCACCCGTGCACTCTCAAGGTAGAGTTTAAATGGTGATCTAGACAACTCTAGATAGGGAGATACAAGGTAGAAGTATGCAAGCTCAATTCGATGTCTCAAGTAATGCAGAAGTCATATATATATAGGATCATGGGTGGCCTTCCGTGGACGGCTATACATGGGTGATAGAGCATGGGCAGCCACCGCCCGCATAATTGCCATACACGGCTTAGACCAGTTGAACCGACCTAACAAATATAAATGATTTCTAACATCAATAGGGAATATTCCATGGAATATTCCCTTTACCATCACGTCGGGCGTGCTACCCTTGGACTCCACAATTGGGGACCTTGGTAACTCCCTTTCCTTACGATACCTTACATGCTCCAATCTGACCTTCATCCTGTTGGGTGTGTGTAGAAGTGTGAGAGACACACAAGAAGAACACACAAGGAGCACCAACGCAAAAAGGCACACGGAGAAGACGATGGTTGGAATAGCTCTCTCTATCGATGATGAACTGAACTGAAATAAGAGCTGAATAATATCCCTAAGTACAAAGTACTACCACATATGAGTGAATCATGTATGTGGTAACATGGGGAAAAAACCTCTAGCCATCACTAGAGTAAAAAGTGCCCATGTATAGGGAAAAGGTTCACATCAAAGCTACTTGAGGAACACATAAGTGTAACAAACCCCCCCTAGAGCGAATGATGTGAACACATACAGGGAGTGACAGATCAGCCCCCACATGGTAATAAGCCTAAAGCTTTGCGAAAAGCTTCAAACTTTTCCCGTGGAAGAGCTTTGGTGAATATGTCTGCCACATTATCTTACGTAGGCACATATACCAAATCAATATCTCTTGCATGAAGGCGCTCTCTCACATAGTGATAATGCACCTGAATATGTTTGGTCCGTGCATGAAACACTGGGTTTCGTGCAACAACCAAAGCACTCTGACTATCAGTGAGAATATATGTAGCAGCATCAATCTCCATGCAAAGATCCATCAAGAGGTGTCTTAGCCATATACACTCCACTGTAGCTATGAAAACTTCCCTGTACTCAGCTTCACAACTTGAAGTCGCCACTGTATGTTGCTTCTTACTCAACCAAGATTTGCATGAGTCTCCAAGGAAAAAGCAATTACCACTAGTGGACACACGAGTATCATAACAACCAGCCCAATCACTATCTATAAAAGCATGCAAGCATGACTGAACATCTCTGCCATAAAAGAGACCTAATCTCAAAGTGCCTCGGAGGTATCTAAACGCATGTTTCACCACTAGTGCCAGGGCTATGCATGAATGGACTCAACTGGGAAATTGCATACTGTATATCTGGCCTTGTGTTGCATGCATATATAAGACATCCCACAACTTGCTGATAAAGAGAAGTGTCAAATGCATCACTAGAATCCTCAACTGAGAACCTAAATCCTGTCTCAACTGGTGCGGAAACTGGCTTGCAATCTTCAAATGCAAAACTTTGAAGTAGTTTTTCAACATATTTTGCTTGATGCATAACAATTCCCCCCTCAACGGATACAAACTTGATGCCAAGATAGTAGCTCAAACAACCAAGATAAGTAACATCAAAAGTATGCTGCAAATCAGCCATAAGAATGTCAAGTTTTGCATCACATGAACCAATCAAGAGTATGTCATCAACATAAAGAACAAGCACTATAAGATCAGCCCCATTTTTGCATACATAGAGTGTGCTTTCAATCGGACTACATGTGAAGCCAAGAGCAATCAAGTGCTTATGTATTTTGTCATACCATGCACGTGGAGCTTGCTTGAGACCATATAAGGCTTTATGCAAGCCACAAACCATATGCTCTTTCCCTTTCATAGAAAATCCAGGAGGTTGCTTCACATAGACCTCTTCTTGCAAATCACCATTCAAGAAGGTTGTTTTTATGTCCAAGTGATGCACTTTCCAACCTTGATGGGCAGCCAATGCAACCACGGTACAAATGGTAGTCATGTGTGAAGTAGGTGCAAACGTTTCCTCATAGTCAATGCCATATTGTTGTGCATATCCTTTGGCAACCAATCTAGCTTTGTAGCGATCAATGCTACTATCAGATTTTCTTTTAATCTTGTAAACCCACTTTGTACCAATGGCATTATTTCCTTTTGGCAATTCACATAACTCCCAAGTACCATTCCTATGTATGGAATCCATTTTTTATTGCATCAATCCATTGTGGATCTTCACATGCATCTTCAAAAGAAAGTGGCTCTTCATTACATGTTGCGGCAATAAGAGTATAATCCACAAAATTACTTGATGCATGGTGAGAGCTTGATCTTGTTCTACCAAGGAAAGGTGCACTCAATTTGTTGTCCTGCAAAGTTTGTTTCAACCACTTTGGAATAGTTTGTGCACTCTTGATAGACATGCGTTCATTATGTAAAACATCTTCAATATGTACATCATGCGTGCACTGAATTTCATGCTCATTTTCAACCATATTTTGATGCAAATGTTCAGCCATATGTGGCTGGAAATTTCGAGTAGTTTTGACAATTTTTGGCTGAAATTTTCCAGCCATGTTTGGCTGGAAATTCTTTACATTTTCAGCTCTATTTGGTTGGAATTTTTCAGCCCTTTGAACCTCAGTTGGCTGATCTATATGGCCATAGTCAAGCGCACCATTTGGGAACAGAGCCATGAGTGTATCAAACACATCTTGTGATCTAACTGTTGGCTGTTTTTTGCATTCAAGTAGAGGAAAAACTGAATTTTCAGCAAATACCACATCTTGAATCACAATAATTGTGTTTGTCAATGGATGGTACAAACGGTATCTCTTACATTCAACACTATAACCAACAAATATGCATTTCTTTGCCTTGTTATCTACTTTGTGACGTTGTGGTGATGGCACAAGAGCATATGCCAAACAACCAAACACACGCACATGACTAACCATAGGCTTATGAACATTCCAAGCCTCATAAGGAGTGATGACTCTCAATGCTTTTGTAGGGTAGCAAGTCAACACATAATTTGCACACATGAGTGCTTCCATCCAAAACTTATCAGGAAGATGCTTTCCTTTAACCATACATTGTGCCATTTCAAGTAGAGTTCTATTTTTATGCTCGGCAACACCATTTTGTTGAGGTGTATATGGCACCCTACATTGGTGTGAAATACCTCTTTCACGAAGAAAAGCATTAAACTCATGTGACATGTATTCACCACCACGATTCATGCGTAGAGTCAAAAGCTTTTGTGAAGGAAAATTTTCAGCCATCGCTAAAAATTCTTTGAAGCAAGAAAATACCTCACTCTTTGCTTTCATAGGATACACCCATGTATGGCGAGTAGCATCATCAATGAAGGTAACAAAATATACATGCTTCCCAAAAGATGGAGTCTTGACGGGACCACATACATCACTATGAACAAGCTGCAATTTTCTTGTAGTGTGTGTATGACTATCTTTTGGAAAAGAAGCATGATGCATTTTTCCAAGAATGCAACCTTCACATGCATGCTTTTCAATGGACTCAAGTGTAGGCAAACCATTAACCATGTCCTTGTTTTGCAAGTATATCAAACTATTGAAGTTCAAGTGACCAAAACGAGCGTGCCAAAGCTTCATTTCAGCCATGGAAGAAGTATGAGCAACCAAGGCATTCAAGGCAGCCCTCTTGTATGTATCCATGCGATAGAAACCATTACATAATGTACGGGACATCCAATAACATTGCCATTGCTGAAATCATGAACCGTACACTTATCATCAACAAAGTGTACATGAAGTCCAACTTTGGCAATCAACGGAACTGAAATTAAGTTCTTCTTTATACCAGGCACATACAATGCCTTTTTCAAGAGAATCACGCCTCCATTTGTAGCCGTAAGCTCGATTTCTCCTACTCCAATGATAGGATAAGAGGCATTGTTTGCACATACCACATGTCCTCCTTTGGGTGCATCTTTCAAAGAGGCAAAAAATCTTTTGCATGATGTTATGTGCTTTGAAGCACCACTATCAAAGAACCAATCGGAATCAACCTCACTTACAACCATACATTTAGAATGCAAAGAAGCATCATAATGACATATAACAACACATGCCCAAAAATCTTGAGCCATGTTAGCTTCATCATTCTTTACATTTGCTTAATTTTCAGCAATAGACATGCGGAATTCCTTCTTCTTTTCATTGCATTTAGCAAGCTTTCTATACTCACCAATAGTATGACCAGCCTTTCGACAATATTTGCTTCTTTTCTTCCTTTGCAAATCACCATCATTAGAGGAATGAGTGGAAGAGAAAGATTGAGGCTTTGGTTTTGATGAACCCAAAGCTGAACCATATTTGCTTTTCCCCTTTTGTGAGATAGCAAGTGCTTGTGTTCCCTCAATCAAACCACTCCTATTCACTCTAGATTGCTCTTCTTGCAAAAGAAGAGACACAACCTCATCAAATGCATACATATTAGGATTTCCTTTTGCAACCGAACGGAGTGTAGTAGCAAAGCTTTGAAAAGATTCTGGTAATCCTTTCAACAATGTAGAAATGAGTGATGCATCTGAAATGATCTCATCTATGTTTGCCAATTGCTCTTTCAAGTCCTTGATGTGTGTCACATACACATCCACCAACTCATTTTTAGCCATACATACATCCTCAAGTTGCTTCCTCAAGTATGCAACACATGCTTCATTATGCATAGCATACAAAGAAGCAAGAGTGTCCCATGTCTATTGTGATGTAGAACATGACCGAAGGTATAGAACTATATGACGCTTCACAGAAAGCGCAATCAAAGCATGAGCTTGAGCATATTTTCCATCCCATCTAAGCTTCTCCTGTGTAGGTGGAGAAGGAGAAACCACTGTAATCGAAGAAGAAGCTCCATCTGTGACAATAGACTGTGAAGTAGAAGAACCTGCAGGTCTTCAATCTACATCTGCCACTATGTTCCAAAGTTGTTTAGCAACAAGAACATGCTTCACCATGTAAGACCACATCGCATAGTTGGTCCCATCAAGCTTATCTTCAGCTTGAAGCATGCCAAACAAGTCATTGCTGCCCGCTATTTCACAAGAGAACACGAATGTGACAAAATCTTTACTTCGACGAAAGCTGAAATGAATGCTGAAATTTTAGCTCACAAATTGTCACTCTAATGGATATTCTGACTGCATGAGTGGCTCCAAAATGGGGGTAAAACCCCAGTGCACCTGGTGGAAATGTTTCTTGGCTATTGAAATTCACTCTTCTATGCTCCGAAGTTGATTTGCACTGTTAAAAGTGCACGCACGCCGTGACAGGAAAAACCAAAACTTGAGAAGGATCTGAACCTGCTCTGATACCACTGTTGGTGTGTGTAGAAGTGCGAGACACAAACAAGAAGCACACACAAGGAGCACAAATGCAGGAGCACACACAGAGAAGATGATGGCTAGAATAGCTCTCTCTATTAACGATGAACTGAACTGAAGTAAGAACTGAATAATATCCCTAAGTACAAAGTACCACCACATATGAGTGAATCATGTATGTGGTAACATGGGGAAAAAACCTCTAGCCAGCACTAGAGTAAAAAGTGCCCATATATAGGGAAAAGGTTCACATCAAAGCTACTCGAGGAACACATGTGTAACACATCCAACATGCAAGTTGGGATTCCCATCAAAAGGGTAATGCACACTTGGCTTCTCATCATAATGGGGGCCTTACAAAATTTGCATACAATCATGAGGGGTAGACATTGATCATATACTAACACCTCCCCTCAATGTTTACTGAATGATAAATCAAGTAGGTCTTGGTCTTATGCCCATCTGTTGAAGATGTCTATTGAGCTACTCTCTTCCAAGTGCTTTAGTGAATATGTCAGCACAATTTGCCTCTGTTGGGCAATATTCTAGCTCCACAATTTCGTCTTCAATTAGCTCATGAACATAATGGTATTGTTATTCTATATGCTTGGTGCGAGCATGAAATATTGGGTTCTTTGCAATGGCCATACAATTTTGATTATCACACTTGATTACAGTCTCCATATTTGATGGAAAGCCTAGATTTGCAATAATTCTCCTTAACCAGACTGCCTCACAAGAAGCAAAACAAGTTGCTTTGTACTCTGCTTCAGTGGAGGAGAGTGCAAGAGTTGGTTGCTTCCTACTTACCCAAGAAAATATTCCTGAACCAAGTGAGAAACAACGCAATTTGAATCACAATATCCTTGAAGTGTATCACCTGTGATATAAAAAATACCAAAATTGAAGGTTCCTGCAATGTACCTTATAATTCACATTCCAGCATTCCGGTGACTCTCCTTAGGTTTGTTGGAAAACCTGCTTAACACTCAACAACATAGCAAATGTCTGGTCTAGTGTTGCACAGAAAAATAAGACTTCCAATGAGCTTCCTATACTTCTTAGCATCTACATCAGGCATGTTATCATCCATAGATAGATTATGATTTACCTCCATAGGTGTGCTAGTTGGTTTGCGGTCCATCATTCCAAATGCCTTGAGAATTTCTTTGGCATATTTTTGTTGTGAGATGAAAATGCCATCCTTCCTTTGCCATCAACTCCCAGATAAAAATGGAGTAGACCTTATTGGGTGTATGTAGAAGTGCGAGAGACACACAAGAAGCACACACAAGGAGCACAAATGCAGCAAAGACACAGGAAGAAGACGATGGCTGGAATAGCTCTCTCTATTGATGATGAACTGAACTGAAGTAAGAGCTGAATAATATCCCTAAGTACAAACTACCACCACATATGAGAGTATCAAGTATGTGGTAACATGGGGAAAAAACATTTAGCCATCACTAGAGTAAAAAGTGCCCATGTATAGGGAAAAGGTTCATATCAAAGCTACTCGAGGAACACATAAGTGTAACAAACCCCCCTGGAGTGAATGATGTGAACACATACAGGGAGTAACAAATCAACCCCCACAATGTAATAAGCCTAAAGCTTTGCGAAAAGATTCAAACTTTTCCCGTGGAAGAGCTTTGGTGAATATGTCTGCCAAATTATCTTGTGTAGGCACATATACCAAATCAATATCTCCTGCATGAAGGCGCTCTCTCACATAGTGATAATGCACCTGAATATGTTTGGTTCGTGCATGAAACACTAGGTTTTGTGC
Source organism: Ceratopteris richardii (assembly GCA_020310875.1). Lineage (NCBI taxonomy): Eukaryota > Viridiplantae > Streptophyta > Polypodiopsida > Polypodiales > Pteridaceae > Ceratopteris > Ceratopteris richardii. The sequence continues at coordinate 66,881,940 of CM035444.1, forward strand.
AACAACCAAAGCACTCTGACTATCAGTGAGGATATGCGTAGCAGCATCAATCTCCATGCAAAGATCCATCAATAGGCATCTCAGCCATATACACTCCACTATAGCTGTGAAAACTGCCTTGTACTCAGCTTCACAACTCGATGTCGCCAGTGTAGGTTGCTTCTTACTCAACCAAGATATGCATGAGTCTCCAAGGAAAAAGCAATTACCACTAGTGGACACGCGAGTATCATAACAACCAGCCCAATCACTATCTGTAAAAGCATGCAAGCATGGCTAAATATCTCTGCCATAAAAGAGACCTAATCTCAAAGTGCCTCAGAGATATCTAAACACACGTTTCACCGCTTGCCAATGCTTAGTGCCAGGGCTATGCATGAATCGACAAGGAAACTGCATATTGTATATCCGGCCTTGTGTTGCATGCATATATAAGACATCCCACAGCTTGCTGATAAAGAGAAGTGTCAAATGCATCACTAAAATCCTCAACGGAGAACCTGAATCCTGTCTCAACTGGTGTGAAAACTGGCTTGCAATCCTCAAAGTCAAAACACTGAAGTAGTTTTTCAACATACTTTGCTTGATGCATAACAATTCCCCCGTCAACGGATACAAATTGGATGCCAAGATAGTAGCTCAAAAGACCAAGATAAGTGACATCAAAAGTATGTTGCAAATCAGCCATAAGAATGTCAAGTTTTGCGTCACATGACCCAGTCAAGAGTATGTCATCGACATAAAGAACAAGCATTATAAGATCAGCCCCATTTTTGTGTACATAGAGTGTGCTTTCAATCGGACTACATGTGAAAAATGCTTATGGATTTTGTCATACCATGCACGTGGAGTTTGCTTGAGACCATACAAGGCTTTATGCAAGTGACAAACCATATGCTCTTTCCCTTTCATAGCAAATACAGGAGGTTGCTTCACATAAACCTCTTCTTGCAAATCACCATTCAAGAAGGCTGTTTTTATGTCCAACTGATGCACTTTCCAACCTTGATGGGCAACCAATGCAACCACGATACGAATGGTAGTCATGCGTGAAGTAGGTGCAAAAGTTTCCTCATAGTCAATGCCATATTGTTGTGCATATCCTTTGGCACCCAATCTAGCTTTGTAGCGATAATGCTACCATCAGATTTTCTCTTAATCTTGTAAACCCACTTTATACCAATGGCATTCTTTCCTTTTGGCAGTTCACATAATTCCCAAGTACCATTCCTATGTATGGAATCCATTTCTAATTGCATAGCACTCATCCATTGTGGATCATCACATGCATCTTCAAAAGAAAGTGGCTCTTCATTACATGCTGTAGCAATAAGAGGATAATCCACAAAATTACTTGATGCATGGTGAGAGCTTGATCTTGTTCTACCAAGTAAAGGTGCACTCAATTTGTTGTCCTGCAAATTTTGTTTCAACCACTTTGGCATAGATTGTGCACTCTTGATAAACATGCGTTCATTATGTAAAACATCTTCAATATGTACATCATGCATGGGCTGAATTTCATGCTCATTTTCAGCCATATTTTGATGCAAATGTTCAGCCATATTTTGGCTGGTCTACATGGCCATCTTCAAGCGCACCATTTTGGAACAAAGGCATGAGTGTATCGAACACATCTTGTGAGCTAATTGTTGGCAATTTTTTGCATTCAAGTAGAGGAAAAACTGAATTTTCAGCAAATACCACATCTCGACTCACAATAATAGTGTTTGTCAATGGATGGTACAAACAATATCCCTTACTTTCAGCACTATAAGCAACAAATATACAGTTCTTTGCCTTGTCGTCAAGTTTGTGACGTTGTTGTGATGGCACAAGAGCATATGTCAAACAACCAAACACACGCATATGACTAACCATAGGCTTATGAACATTCCAAGCCTCATAAGGAGTGATGACTCTCAATGCTTTTATTGGGCAGTGATTCAACACATAGTTTGCACACATGAGTGCTTCCATCCAAAACTTATCAGGAAGATGCTTTCCTTTAACCATACATCGTGCCATTTCAAGAAGAGTTCTATTTTTACGCTTGGAAACACCATTTTGTTGAGGTGTATATGGCACCATACATTGGTGTGAAATACCTCTTTCATGAAGAAAAGCATTAAACTCATGTGACATGTATTCACCTCTAGGATCCATGCGTAGAGTCAAAAGCTTTTGTGAAGAAAAATTTTCAGCCATAGCTAAAAATGCTTTGAAGCAAGAAAATACCTCATTCTTTGCTTTCATAGGATACACCCATGTATGTCGAGTAGCATCATCAATGAAGGTAACAAAATATACATGCTTCCCAAAAGATGGAGTCTTGATGGGACCACATACATATGAACAAGCTGCAATTTTCTTGTAGTGTGTGTATGACTATCTTTTGGAAAAGAAGCACGATGCATTCTTCCAAGAATGCAACCTTCACATGCATGTTTTTCAGTGGAATCAAGTGTAGGAAAACCAATAACCATGTTCTTCTTTTGCAAGTAAAGCAAACTTTTGAAGTTCAAGTGACCAAAACGAGCGTGCCAAAGCTCCATTTTAGCCATGGAAGAAGTATGAGCAACCAAGGCATTGGAGGAAGCCCTCTTGTATGTATCCATGCGATACAAGTCATTACATAATGTACCGGACATCACGATAACATCGCCATTGTTGAAATCATGAACCATACACTTATCATCAACAAAGTGTACATGAAGTCCAGCTTTGGCAATCAACGGAACTGAAATTAAATTCTTCTTTATATGGGGCACATACAATGCATTTTTCAAGAGAATCACACCTCCATTTGCAGCCGTAAACTCAATTTCTCCTACTCCAATGATAGGATAAGAGGCATTGTTTGCACACACCACATGTCCTCCTTTGGTTGCATCTTTCAAAGAGGCAAAAAATATTTTGCATGATGTTACGTGCTTTGAAGCACCACTATCAAAGAACCAATCGGAATCAGCCTCACTCACAACCATACATTTAGAATGCAAAGAAGCATCATCATGACATGTAACAACACATGCCCAAAAATCTTGAGCCATGTTAGCTTCATCATTCTTTACATTTGCTGAATTTTCATCTATGTTTGCCAATTGCTCTTTCAAGTCCTTGATGTGTGTCACATACACATCCACGGACTCATTTTCTGTGATACATACATCCTCAAGTTTCTTCCTCAAGTATGCAACACGTGCTTCAGTATGCACGGCATACAAAGAAGCAAGAGTGTCCCATGCCTGTCGTGATGTAGAACATGACCGAAGGTGTAGAACTATACGATGCTTCACAGAAAGCGCAATCAAAGCATGAGCTTGAGCATCTTTTCCATCCCATCTAAGATTCTCCTGTGTAGGTGGAGAAGGAGAAACCATTGAACTCGAAGAAGAAGCTCCATCTTTGACAGTAGACTGTGAAGTAGAAGCACCTACCGGTCTTCGATCTATATCTGCCACTATGTTCCAAAGTTGTTTTGCAACAAGAACATGCTTCATCATGTAAGACCACATCGGATAGTTGGTTCCATCAAGCTTAACTTCAGCTTGAAGCATGCCAAACAATTCATTGCTTCCCGTCATTTCACAAAAGAACAAGAATGTGATAAATTCTTCACTTCGACGAAAGCTAAAATGAATGCTGAAATTTCAGCTCACAAATCGTCACTCTGATGGCGATTCTAATTGCATGACTGGCTTCAAAATGGGGGTAAAACCCCAACACACCCGGTGGAAATGTTTCTTGGCTTTTGAAATTCACAGTTCTATGCTCAGAAGTCAATTTGCACTGTTAAAGTGCGCGCGCGCCGCAACACGAAAAACTAAAACTTGAGAAGAAGCTGAATCTGCTCTTATACCATTGTTGGGTGTGTGTAGAAGTGCAAGAGACACACAAGAAGAACACACAAGGAGCACAAATGCAACAAAGACACACAAAGAAGACGATGGCTGGAATAGCTCCCTCTATTGACGATGAATTGAACTGAAGTAAGAGCTGAATAATATCCCTAAGTACAAAGTACCACCACATATGAGAGTATCAAGTATGTGGTAACATGGGGAAAAAACCTCTAGCCAGCACTAGAGTAAAAAGTGCCCATGTATAGGGAAAAGGTTCACATCAAAGCTACTCGAGGAACACATAAGTGTAACAGACCTAAGTCTGTCATTTCAAACTCAGTTCCCTAGCTAATCCCAGTTTGATTGATAAGTTCCTGACGATCTCCTATAATGATCAAATCATCTATATATACAATGACAACAACTATCTTGCTATCCCTTTTTGTTACATACAAGTTCACATCAGAAGTACTTCTTTCGAAACCCGTATTTTTGAAAAAAATATATATCCATTGGTACCAAGCCTGTGGAGCTTGCTTAAGTCCATACAAAGCTTTCTTCAACCTGCAAATTTTATTTTCTGAATTGGGCAGCTCAAAACCTGGTGGTTGAGATACATATACCTCCTCCTTGAGGTGACCATTCAAAAATGCAGATTTGACATCCATCTGGAAAATAGGCCAAGCCTTTTGTGCAGTTACTGCAAGTATCGTTCGAATAGTTGTCATGCGTGTTGTTTGTGCAAAAGTTTCTTGAACATCAAATCCTTCGATCTGTGAAAAACCATGTGCAACTAAAGGTGCCTTATACTTTTCTAATGTTCCATCTGCTTTATACTTAGCTTTCCAAATCCTTTTAGTACCTATTACCTTATTCTTTGATGGCAAGTCGACTAGATCCCATGTATCATTTTTTAGTATACTATCATACTCAGATTGCATTGCCGCTTTCCAACCTGGATCATCAAGGGCTTCTTCAATGGAGGTAGGTTCCTTTATTGAGCCCATGATATCTGCCATTAGAGCCATGTTAACAATGTGTTCTAAGGCTCTTCTTTGCTCCTCTATTCCCTTTGATCTTTGTAATCCATCCGAGGATGATTCTGGTACATCCACATGTGGATTATGATCGTCAAAGAGTTGTTGTGCCCACTTCGGTAGTGGCTTACGTTGTGCAGCTACAACTAGTTGGGTTTTTACTGAGGAAATTTCTCCATCAGATGTTTCCCCCTCCTCAACTTTAACCTGTCTTTTGATAGGCACAAGGTGAGATATTTCTCCATTTGATGAGATAGTAGATTTACCTTTATCTTGTACTAAGTGTGGTTGTTCATCAAACACCACATCTCGGCTGACAAAATTCTTCTTTGCCTCAAGATCCCACAACCTGTATGCTTTAGACTCTTCACTATATCCTAGGAAGACACACTTTTTGCTTTTTGAATCCAACTTTGATCTTGTTGAATCAGGAATATGTGCATAATAGAAACAACCAAAAATTTTGAAATGCAAAACTGAAGGCTTTTTACCAGAATATGCTTCTTGAGGAGTCATCCCCTTCAGTGCTTTCATGTTGCTTCAATTAAGGATGTAGATTGCTATATTGACTGCTTCTTCCTACAATGAATCAGGCATTTCTTGAGCCTTTAACATACAGCAAGCCATTTCAACTACTGTCCTGTTCCTATGCTCAACAAGACCATTTTGTTGAGGTGTATGAGTTGTGGTAAGTTGCCTTCCTGATTCATTTTGTTGACAAGAATTCACCTCCTCTATCTGTTCTGAATTTCTGTAGTTTCCTTCCTGATTCATTTTCCACATACTTATGCCACGTTTTAAATTTTTCAAAAGCATCAGCCTTCTCTCAAATGAAGTAAACCCACATCTTTCTACTATAATCATCGACTAATAGCAAAAAGTAGAAAGATCCTCCTAAAGCAGGTGTAGACATTTTACCGCATAGATCAGCATGTACCAACTCTAGAGAAGCTTGAGATGGATTGTTGGTATGTCTTGGAAATGCCTTTCGTTGTTGCTTGCCCATCATACAAGCTTCACAAGGTTCCTGCAACCATCCCTGTTATTTGCATCTCCTTCAAAACTACAAATTCAAGATGCCCAAATTGTTCGTGCCATAACCTGTTTACATCTTTATCTTCTTGGAAATGAGCAACCATCCCTGTTATTTGCATCTCCTTCAAAACTCCAAATCCAAGATGCCCAAATTGTTGGTGCCATAACCTGCTTACATCTTTATCTTATGTAGTACTTAAGGCACTTAAATCATACAACTTATCATGTCTTATGCCTTTACCTACTACATTACCTGATGAATCCTTGATTTCTTCACCACTCTTATTGAAGTGAACTTCGAGTCCACGATTTGTTATTGCAGAAAGTGACAACAAATTTCTTTTAAGTGTAGGTACATAGAGAACATCAGATAACTTTTTCTCAACACCTAGAGAAGTGATAAAAGAGATGGTTCCAATTCCTTCTGTTGGACACTTAGAGTCATTTCCCACCACTACATTGATGGGTTCCCCTAGAGGCACTAGGGAACTATACCAATTCTTTTTACTGGTCATATGGCGAGAAGCTCCACTATCTAAAATCCATGGTTCATCAACATGAGCTTGAGCAGGTGAGCATACCTCTTCAATAGCTAACCATAGTTCTAGCTCTGTGTTATTTGCATACTCTTTGTTCTTCCACAATGATTTTATAGTCCCATTTCGTTCATCAGCTTGCTTCTTTCTACAATCCTTGATGGCATGGCCTTTCTTTTCACAATAGAAACAACTTCAATGTGAACCTTTTCTTCTTTGGCTTCTTCATTGATCCATCTGAAGAGTCTTTACCTGTTGCATTTGTTGAGAATGCAGCATCACTTGTACTTTGCCGATTCTTCAACCGCATCTCCTCTTCTAAAAGCATAGCACAAAACTCTTCAAATGTAAGGGGATTTGGTCTTACCTGAGTGTTAAGGGTTGTTACTAATCCATCATACTCTACTGGAAGAACACGTACACATCTTTAAGCTGTCTTCTGGTGTTATAACAACACCAATTGCAGCCAATTGATCTTGAAGATGTTTTATCCGTTTGATAAAATCTTCAACCTTTTCAGAATCAGAATGTTTTTCATTTGCCAACTTATTTTCTAAATTTTGTATCCTAGTGTGGTTATTGTTCTCATATTGACGAGCCAATATGCCCCAAGCCTCATGTGCTTTAGCAGTATGTTGAGCTAATGTAAACACAGAATCACTTACACTAGTGACAATTGCACATAATGCATCAGCATTCCGCCTCTTCCAAGCTCGTAGAAGATCTGGATCTAAATGAATTATCAATCTTGAATTTGTTGGATCTTCAACGGGTATAGGCTCTGGATCCAATCCCATCGGTCCCATGACAGTGTCAAGTAATTAATAGGAGTCCAAAATTGTAGAAATTTTGAACTTCCAGAGTGTATAGTTGGTTCCATCCAACTTCCCTTCAGTGAATACAGGTGGGCGAATTCGAATAGGTGCAACATTAACATTACCTGAAGCACCAAGACCATTGTTCGACAATGAAGCCATCATGTAATCACTCGAATAATTTACTGATATTCTAGGCTGCTAGTAGGCTAAAATAGTGATACTTCTCAAGCTATTCAGACCTTATGGCTCTAATACCATGTAAGACAATAGTTACGCAATATAACACACGAGTAGTAGGAGAGAAGATAACATATATAGGAGAATCTCAACAATTTTCTACTAACAACAAGTACAAAGATGATGGCGTTGTCCACCCTTTCGCTCTCAAGATGGAGCTTAAATGGTGATCTAGACAACTCTAGAGAGGGAGATACAAGGTAGAGGTATGCTGGCTCAATTGGATGTCTCAGGTACTGCAGAAGTCATATATATATATATATATATATATATATATATATATATATAGGATCCCGAGTGGCCTTACATGGATGGCTATACATGGGCAGTAGAGCGTGGGAAGCCACCGTCCACATAATTGCCATACACGACTTCGATCGGTTGAACCGACCTAACAAATATAAATGATTTTTGACACCAACAAGGAATATTCCCTTTATTGTCACGCCGCAGGCGCTGCCCTCGGACCCCCACCAGGGGGCCAGTTGGCCCCCTGGGACCCTACAGCGAGGGGCTGCTCACTGCTACCCCGAATTCAATGGTTGACTTAATAAAAGCTTAATAGCTTGTTGATCTATTTTGATTGGAACTTCAGAACTCATAAGGTAATGTTTCCAAATTTTCAAACCATGCACAACAGCCAAAAGTTCCTTATCATACGTACTATAATTCTTTTAAGAAGGTTTAAGTTTCCTACTTTCAAATGCAATGGGATGATCTTTTTGCATTAATGCAACACCTATACCTAAATAAGAAAAATCTTTCCTAAATTTTCTATAAAAACTAGCTGACCCTAGAAAAGAGCGTACATTCACAGATTGACCCCTAGAAGGTGGTAGTTTAGAAGGAAAATCAGCCATAAAACAATCCTTATGGCAATCCATAATTGATTTACCAAAATCCTAGGTGTTATGGGTAGGGTCCATGGCATTATATAGAACCAAAACCTAGGACTAGGCATGTGAAAAAAAAATTAACAATAGTATATATATAATAATAATAACAATAATAATAAATAAATAAGTAAATAAAATAAATCAGAGTGTTTAATAAATAATAATAAATAAATAAATAAGGTGAAGAGAGTGTTAACAGTTGTGTTGAATATTAATTAAAAGGAATGGGTTATCAATAATTGAAAATAGGCTAGTGGATAAAGTGTATCTCTTGGAAGTGTGAGGTTTTGGCTTCAAATCCCCTACATGCTAAATAAGGAACTAAGTAGGCTAATTAGAGAAATAAGTAAGCTAACTAGAGAGAAATAAGTAAGCTAACTAGGGAAATAACTAAGCACTTATTGCCACTCATAAGTTAGAATTGGTTCGCATGTAGCCAACAGAACCAAAGGGAACCAAACTGAACCAATAGATCCATGAGTGCTAGAGAAGCCAAAGTTATGCCTTCGTCGATGCCTTGGAGTAAACCAAATGATAAACGAACTTGATAAACTAATTTGATAATCGAATCGAACTCAAATAGTGAACAATGCGCAGTGAGCACAAGAAGTACAATGGGTATAGTGAGTACAATGAGCACAAGGGGTATCGTGGGTACAGTGAGCAGAGTGAGCATAGTGAGTACAATGAGCATAGTGAGCATAGGGGGTATAGTGAGCACAGTGCACAGTACCAAATTCAAAAAAAAAGAAAAAACAAACTGACAAACCAAACACAAACAAACTTGATAAACAAAAACATGGATCGGATGGTTGAGACAGATGTTGAATCACGAATGGAACAGACGACACGAATCACAATCGAACACTGTGAAACCACATCCGAATACGTGCCTTGGCTCTGATACCATTGTTGACTAGATCCTGTAGATGCACATATGTAAAGGATAGTAGAGAAAAAAATCTCACAAAAGCATAAACAAAATAGAAAGAGAGAAGAGACTTGACACCAGATTGGGTACAATCCCCCCCACATACTCTGATGGACAAGTCTATTATAGCATGTGTATTTATACTTATTTTTTTCATTATGCCTTGAATAGAAGATACATGAGGGTGATGCTTTGAAAAGCGTGCATTTATGAAAATTTGGTTTATTTATAAAATCATCACTCTTCAAGTGATCTACTATTTTTACAAAAAATGTCACTTTCTAAAGCGATCTATTATTTTTACAAAACATAACTAAAATACTATCTTCTAAATATCTGAATAAGTCCATGCACATTCACACCCTTATGGTTCTTCACCTACTAAATCAAAACACAAATCACATTAAAACCCTCAAGACATTATAACATTCCTTTATTCCATAAAATATAACATATACTCATCTTCCACCAAGGCAATGAAGATTTAGATCAAGAATGAGATAAATAATCTTACATAGACACATGTTAATAATAAAAATAAGTACATTTTGAAGGTAAAAAATCTTTCAGATGCTCTAGCTCAATTGAGAACCCAAGTAAAGATAATTTCATACTTACTTTCACTTTCAATGGCTTGAGAGAAGATAAGAAATGGAGGGCCTTGACCATATCAATGTAAATGAGGTATTCCTTGCCAAAATTTGACCAATTAGTCACATTGATGGTTTGAAGAGATGAACCAAGAAGGATCACAATCAAAGTGCAATCAAGCCCAAGATTTCTATGCAAGTAAAGGGAAAGGAAAAACTTTTGGAAGAACTCCCAAACCAAGGGAGAGAGGAAGATCAAACTCAAGCTCAAGCCATCAAGAAAACCTTGATCAAAGTTATGGACAAAGAGGAAGAGGAAGGAATAGAGGAAGAGGTGGAAGATGCCAACGGAGAGAAGCATCAAATGGAGAATGTTACAGTTTTGGTATTTTTTATTAACTAACCCTATCCAACCTTGGTTGAAAATATCTTTGTCTTCAAAAATTACATGTGGCATTTCTACAATACTTTAGTTTCTTTTAACCCAATCAACTCAATTAAGACTATGATTGATCTTTTAGAATATTTAATGAAGATCATTGAAGTTACTTACTTCATGGTCTTCTATTGTCTTTGGATTTTGGTCCTTAAAGTGATTTTAGGTCAGATCCTTGACCATCTTATTCATTAAATTTTGCTTCAAGGTAGTGTTAAATCCTCTTGCAATGTGTTTTACAGGAAGCTTATGACATGAGGGTCCAAAAGGTTCAAACGGATATGAGATCAAACATCATTTGGTCATTCAAGCATTGAGCAGAAGTCTCGAAAATAGACTTAAGCAAAGGTGCTTATGGTCTTTAGAAAATTAAAAGGTGCTAGTGGTTAAGTCATATGGATGAGAAGGAAGAGGTCTTGGGTTCAAGCCCTTCGAGAGACATGGGAGAGTGTTTTACCCTAAGAGCTATAGAGCCTTCTAGAAGCATCCACTTGAGTCAATTCTAGTTAATGAGGACACTTGGCACACATGTAATTACATGGCTGACACTTAAATGGTTAGTATCTAGCTAATGCTTCATTGGTATTATAGCAAGCTTTCATGGAGACCCTAGTAGCTTCATCACCTTCCTCATAAGCTCCCATGGAGACTTGATTAGTATACTATGTTTTGCATTCAATGAGGTTTTCATTTTGTTATGTTCTTTGAATGCCAACATGTTTGTCGTTTCATCTCTTCGTTGAGCTATGATATCTATCCCTTGTTGTGTACATTTTGTTTCTTTTTCCATCTTTTGATGGTTAGCAAAACAACACACTGTTGATATATTTAGGTAGTGATGTGCGTGAACACTCTACGACCACAGGGGCACTTTTTTCCCTCTTTAGGAGGTTTTTTCCCCCAGCTTGTATATATGCCTATTGCCCTAATGGGCTACTTATCTCTATACATTCTAGTGGTAATACATTCAGTATTGTGTGTTGTGCTCCAAGCTTCTTCTTCTTACTTGTGTTGTTCGCATGCTTCCGCAAACGTCCAACTCCAACAATTGGTATCAGAGCAAGTCAGCGCTTCGTCTAGGGCGTCTTCTACGCCTCTTTGGTTGCAGTCTCAAAATCGCACAAATTTTGGTGAGCATACTCAGGGTGTTTCAAAGATCAAAACAACTTTGGTTTGTGGTGCCAAAATCACGATTTGAGCTCGTTTTGGCCTCCGAACACACTATCACAATGCTTGTGTAGGCTATTTTGTCTTTTTGTGCCAAAGCTATATACTAGTTTTGGTTCGATAGAAGCATCTCAAACTCTGCTATCGGTTTGGCAGAATTTGTCTCGACAGTTCTATTCAACTTTTTGAGATACTGTCAATTTTTTGCATCAAGGTACTTTAGTCACCGACCATGGCTGAAAATCAGTGATGCATTCCGTATGTTGGCTATTGAGGATAAGTTGGATGGTACCAACTACCCATTATGGGCTTATATGATGCGACATGTATTGTTTGCAAAAAGATTGTGGAACATTGTGCAAGGTGTTGAAAAACATCCTATCACACCTACAACTATTACAATTATGGGTACTGAAGTTGATGCAAAAGGTGTCGAAGATGGTGATATTCTGCAGATTCTTGTTTGTGTTGCAATTTTTATTGCACCTACTATAAAGAAAATTCGCTGGAATGGTAGATATGCCCAGGCACATGCATTAATAGCTTTTTCTATCAAACATGCCATTATGCCTCACATTTGCTCTTGCAAAACAGCTAAGGATGCTTGGGATACACTTACCACATTGTACCAGGCTAGGAATGAGGCTCGTGTTGCTTACCTCCGAAAACAATTGGAGAGTGAGCACATGAATGAAGGTGATTTATGGACAATTTTCTGACAAAGATCAAGATTTGAAGGAACAATTAATTTCTACAAATGAAGTCCTTCCTGATAGTTCACTTGTGCAGACTGCTCTAAATGGTCTTCCTGACTCATATAAAATGCTTCGTTTGATGATGAAAGGCAATCCAAATTCCTTAACATTTGAAGAGTTAGTTTTTGTTTTGTTGCAGGAAGACCAGTCTAGGCAGACTAGGTCTATTATGCATGTTGTAGATCAAGCTTTCCTGGCTAGTCAGAAGGGCAAAGGTAAATGGAGCTTTCTACTAGTAAGCAAAAATCTGCAAATGCTGCACATTCTAAGAAGGAAGACAAAGATGAGAAGAAATAAAAAAAGCAGAAATTGTTTTGCAAATACTGTAAAGAAAATGATCATGTCATTAAGAGCTGTCCAAAACTAGTTGCTAAAGAGGCAAAGAAGAAAGAGGCCGGAATGGTTGTTGTAGAGGCCTCTACACCGAAAACAGTTTTTGACAAAGCCGTGGGGTGTACCATGATGGTAGATATGAATATCTTCTATAGCATCATGCAATGGTACTTTCTATGGATTCATCAATTAATAAGCTAGAATATTTGTGATATTATCTGCAATAAGTTGGATCCTTGTGTTTCCACCATGGGTTTCTTTCTTGGTCTTCTCAATGATGAAGCTTCCACGTTTGTGATGTGCCTATAGCAAAGATATTAGCACTTTCAAGCTTAAGTTAGTTTAGTGGGGTTAGGGAATAAAAAATACAAAATATATATAGTGACGAGTGGATATAAGCCTCTGATGCCTAGGATCCACAACATTGTCTTATTTGTCATATGAAAATGCAAAAGGAACTCATGATGTGAAAAACAATGTTGTGTCATGACACGATGATATATGACATAGAGGATTTCCTAATGTCTAAGTCACCTGAAGAAGGATATCTAGTGCATCAATGAATCTCTAAGAAATCGATAAATTCTCCAATGATGGATGTATCTAATGAACGTTGATCAATACTAGGCTTTAGAACCCATTTAGGAGAACTCCTAACTAGTTTGGGGATGGGAACTTGCTTTTTGACCCACTTGGATTTCATGGGTTTGTACTTTTGGGGATTTCTAGAAGCTATGATTGTTGGTCTTGTGTTTCTTTTTTGGCTTCAAAAACCATTTGATGGAGGAGGTAACTTTAGGTCCTATTTTTTTCAAGACTAAAGGGCTTGGATCTAGTCCTTTGTATAGTTGTGGCTTGAAGTGTAGGGTTTTTGGAGTGTGTTTTCTAGGAGGAAGTGAGACATTTCTTTGAGCTCAAAGTAATCATGGGAATCCAAATATGGGATGTCCTTGTTAAGCTTGAAGGAGAGCCTTGGAGACCCAAATCGTTGACATTTGGTGGGTGGGGAATGCCAATATGGTGGAGCTTTCATCGTTAGTTATCTCGCACTTGGTGGAGGATCCGTTGTAGCCTTCTCTTGATCTTTCTCGGGTGTAATGTCCAAGGTGTATATTGAAGGTTACAATTCTTCTGTTGACCTCTCCTCTCTATGTGATTGAGACTAGTCCTCACATTCACTCTTTACGGGAATATCATCACAAGATGTGTTGATTGGATACATAGAGGAATGAGAATCATGAGGTGCAATCAAGCATTCACTTTTAGGTGCAGAAAGATAGCTTCTTGCATAGACCAAGCTAATTCAATACAAATCACACTCTTAAATATTCTTGAGTCTATATGAGCCATTGTTCTTTCTTTGGACTCTAGTCCCAACATGGCATGTAGCTAATCTATAACTCTCAATGGGAATAATTGTATATGATTGGGAGGAAGAGGATAAGAAAACCCTTGCATCAATCGTTTATGTTGAAGGATCCTTTGCCTAGATTTTTCATGTGCTTCCTCTCTAATTGTCATTTCCTTAGCCTTTCCATCTCGACCGTTTGGAGTCTTGCCATCATTTCATCTATGAAGCACTCAAGATACCTCTTGATGTGGCACCCACCAATGTAATTGAGCAAGATCATCTTCCAAAGTTACTAATCATACGGTGCCTCCATTGGAGATCTTGTTTATTACAAATGGTCCATGGCCTTTTTTCTAAAGCTTTCTGGCATGTTCTTCTAGCATGTATACTAAAACATAATATCCTTCTTATAAACCCTTATCTTTAATATAAGGGTCATAATAAGCTTTCTACCTTCTTTTTGTAGCATAAATGCATGTTGCATCTCTCAATCGTGTTTCTTATAACTATTCTAACAACTCTACATGGTTGGATAGATAATGACCTATCCACTTGTATGTTTCTACAACTCTTAGTGTAGGAATGAGAAATTCTATGGGTAATATGACATTTTGTCCATACATTAAATTGAATGGGTTCTTTCCTAACAATCTTTTGCAAGCAATTATACAGGCCCAAATTGCATGATGCAATCATTTATCCCAATCAGAGAGCTTGATATTCACTAGTTTGGTGAGTATTATGCATATAATCTTATCAGTTCTCTTGGCTTGGACATTCACATGAGGATGATAGGGGAAAGATTTCTTGTGCACTATTAGAAAATTCTCTTGAAGGAAAGCCTCCAAGCTCCTCATAATGCGACTCATCTTTTTCAGATGGTATCCCAATGCACCTTTGTACAAGTCTATGTAGACCTACAAAAATTGTGCTTAAAATAGACAATAGAGAGGACTAGTTTGTTGTATGCAGGTTTTGCAAATGGAGGGTCCAAATACAGTGTATCGATGACTTGGGCACTATAGGTTTTATTAGAACATACATATTCAAGAGTGTCTAGTGTCCATTTGGCCTTTCACATAGACAATAATGATAATAATCTGTAACAATGTGGCACTAAATGCCAATATGGTTGATATGAATTAGGGAGAAAAATAAAGAATAACATAGAATATATGAGCATGAGTATATGAGATATACCTCCACTTGATGGGCATGTTACATAGTGTACAAGGGACTATGTAAACCAAGATTAAATGACCCCTTCGAGAGACAATAATGTCTAAAGCTATCTTGTGGTAGATCTTTTGCCAAAGAATCTGTTCCATTTTCTTGAGTATGAACTATCTCAGTTAAATGCACTTAGTGGCTAAGCAATCATGAATAAAGTCATATTGCACCTCAATGTGCTTGGTCTTTGCATGATAGACCTGATTCTTAGCCAATGCAATTGCTTTGTGACTATCACTGAGTAAACAAGGTACATGCTGAGATATGCTTGTGTCACATGCCAATCTAGAAAGTTGCAATATAGAGAGCTCATTTTTGGGATTAGCTAGTTGGAGGTGTGAGCATTGTAAGAGATCTTTTGTAACTTGAGTTATGAATATAAATATCTTTACTTTCATCATCTCTCTTATTGTCTCTTCCATGTGTGTGTATGTGTGCATGTGCATTAGCGTGCTTCTCACCATGTGACCTTCGTGCACATCGCTTATTCATGATCGTCATATCATCATTACATCTCTGCAGATTGACAATTAAGGAGGTGAAGCTCCACAATGTGATACTCATCCTTGTCTAGAGAAACACCAAATTTGGCACCGTTGCCAAGGAGCGTGCTCAAGGACAAATGTATGATGGTAAGAGTGTTAGGAGATAGATGTTGGAAGGTAAGTAGTTAGAGTTCTTTGCATGTTTTTTTACTTGTTTTAATGTTCTTTTACCTCATAATCACTTCCTATACCTCCACTCCATAGCCACACTTCATCATCTTTGTCAAAATTTTTTATTTTTTTCATATCCACCTTCATTCACTTCATTTCCATCATTTGCTTGTGTGAGTGAGAGGAGAGAGTGTAGATTTTGCATGTGTTTGAGTTGTTTGTAGGATTCCACACCACTATCGAGCTTCGCAACCTATGAAGGTGAGATTTCCATGCATTTTTAATTTTCTTGTATGTCACCTCATCCTATTGCGACAAGCCATCAAAGTGTAGATTTTCAACAGACCATTGTAATGGTCCAATCCCATCGCGACTATCCAAAGCATCATGATGGTCTCACCCCATCGTGACTATCCAAACCATTGTGAAAGTCCTAGACCATCGTGGCAGTCGGACCATCACAATTGTCCTATGCCATTGTGATAGTGTCACACTATCATGATGGCTCAAACCATCACGACAGTGTCACACTATCGCGACAATTCAGGGCATCATGACAGTGCCACACTATCACAATAGTTCAGACAATCACAACAGTGTCGCACTATCATGATAGCTCAGACCATCGTGATGGTCCCAAACCATCGTGATAGCCCATGCCATCACGATAGTCCCAAACCATCATGATAGGGCTTCTATTTAACAAAATTAGGGTTTTCAAGATTTTGGCCAAATTTTCATATCTTGAAATACATTAGGTGTTTTTAGGGCTTCTAGAGCAAGCGAACACGTGTATCACAAAGAATCAAGGCAAGAAGTAGAGCTTTGGAGACTTGTTAGGCAATTGAGGACATACCAAGGGTAGAAAAAAGCCTGCTTTAAAGTTGGAGATTCATTAAACCTCCTTTGTCAATTCAAGATTAGGCTAGGAAGCGGAACTAGTACTTGAATATAGGGTTATGCTAAGAACTTAAGTCCAAGATGTTTAAAGAAATCAAGTACGATTCTTTATTATATCACAACCATGATAACCCTAAGGGAAAGAACCTAAATCCATGTCACAAGAACCAAGTAAACAACAAAAAGTTACTCCGGACAGATATATATTTGAGAGTAGACAAATACAAAGGGCATTAAAAAGAAAAAGTAATTGGTACTTAAAAAAACATTGCAATGTGTTTGTACCTCAATAAGGGTGGGATAGCACAAGGACTCAAAATTCATGAACCTTAGGTCAGGAAGACGTATAGGTAGAGCATACTGACAAAGTGTCAGATCATATGAGTCTAGTGTTAATCATACTACTAGGTCATGGTCTCAATAGTTGAATGACTACCCCTACGTAGTGAATTCAGACACCAATAATTTAGAGATGTCTTTTCGCATGGAGAAACCCATAGGAGGAACATGACTTGCTTACTTGCAGACACCAGAGGGTCCCTACAATACTCAACTTGAGTTTACGAAGTTTCGTAGCACAACTTAGGAATCTAAAGTAACCCTTCAGAATCGAGCACCCTATGGTCAAGTTCAAAGATGGTTCCTACATATATAAGTAGGGAACCATGTATATGGTAATTAACTTACCTAATAGGACATATGAATTCGGATCCATTATACCCAAGTTTGACATACGAGGCTCAGATCATGAAAGCAAAGAAGGAGAATCTAGAACCCCTAGAGGTAAGCTAGTCCTATCAAGGATTATCACACCTGACTAGATACCCCAAGACAACGCGAGCATAGAGATCTTTGTTAATAGAGAAAGTGAGGAAGCTTTTTGGAGGTTTGGACCTCACAAACCTAGTGATGTAATAGGAATCATATTATATGAATTCAAAGATCAGAGGTCCCAAGAAAGATAATTTACCTTGATAACACATCAGAGAGGATGTTTGTGGTCATAGATCATAGTACACAAGCATATACTTGGAAGAGTGAGCCAATCTTCCGCTCACATAAGTCTACTAATCCTCATAGTTAGATAGGAGCATGATCTTCTCATGTATTAGGAACTCCGAAAGAGAAATCCAAAGAGTGACTAGAGGTGAGCTTTGTGCACACCATAAGAAGAGAGAGACCATGACTAGATGCAAACAGGGAAAAATGGGGAAGACCTAGAGGACATAGGCACCAAAGAGGCATGGATGACTTTTCCCTACCTAGACCAAGAGAACATCTTAAAATTTTGAGACCCACACAACTAGTGAAATCCATGAAGAATTACTTCGATAGTACACGTGGCCCATACGATCATGTAACATAATTTACGCAAGTGCTGAGAGTGAAACAAGTCGAGAATTTGTTCACTCAATACAATGCTTTTGGATTATTCTTGAAGAATAATACCCTAATGTGGTTTCAACCCTTGCATCAAGGATTATTCAGTGATATTAATTGGTTGCTAGAAGCATTCATTGCAAAGTTCTATAAGAGTGGAATTAGACACAACACTTTTTCTATAATGCATAAATTTAATTAGACACCCTAGGAAATGGTGAGATTGGAAAGATGTAGCTTTAGAAAATACATTGAGAGATGTCCGATCCTAGGGGTACCTACTTAGGCTAAACAAGTTTCCTTATTTCTAGATGTCTAGTTGAGTGCAAAAGTATGATCATACATCTATCTTAAGGAGCCTCAAACCATAGAGCAATGCATGAGAATGTACATAGGTATTGAGGAAAATTCAGGTGATGAGTTAGAGCTCTTTAAACTCTATAAGGATTTTGATTCTTCAACCAAATTCACATCCAAACCCTCTACATCCATAGATGAATTAGCTGAACAAGTGGCTAGGAATCTAGGAGTGTCAAAAAGACAAGCCCCTAGAATGGTTTCAATGAAACGGTGTTACACATGTGGAGGAGATCACATGGAAAACATGTTTCTTTTGCTAGCTCAGAATCTAGGGAACTTGAATGCCCAATATTGCACAATTGAGAGAAAATATGAGAATCACACTACTCAAGATTTTCCCTACAACAAGAAAGAAGTTAGTCAAAACTACCAGCAACCTTACTCGTAGCTAGGTAGCTATCAAGGCAAATACCAGTAGTAGCCTTACAATAGGCCACCACAGAACTATCGACCATACTATCAAGCACATGAGAGGCCAAACCCATGCTAGGACAACATAATATCAATCAAATATGCAATAGCAGAAGATAACCTCAATAGGTCGTTAGTGATAACATCTCCATTGATCTCTAAGAATGATCCCAATACTCAGAGTTTTGATTTAGCACATGGAGATAGTCCACCTGACTATTACATAGAATCCCTAGAGCATACTGAAGTTTAGCCGTATGAAGCACCCA
This sequence comes from Ceratopteris richardii, assembly GCA_020310875.1. Lineage (NCBI taxonomy): Eukaryota > Viridiplantae > Streptophyta > Polypodiopsida > Polypodiales > Pteridaceae > Ceratopteris > Ceratopteris richardii. The sequence continues at coordinate 66,901,113 of CM035444.1, forward strand.
TAATGAAGCCTAATTGGGAGCCTGAATATTCTCATGTGATGTACACAAACCTTAACCCTAAACATCAAATGAGATAGATGAGACTGCTAGCCCCTAGAGGACGTTGCTCTAGATGCCAAGGAGATCACTTTGTTACCAAGCACATGAGAGTATCTGTTCCATGCTTATAGGTAGAACTTCACCTTCACCTCAATCATCTCGTCAGCCATCACCTCTAGGACCATACAATGGAGGGAGAAACTAGTACGAGAAAAAGAAGAAGAAAATCAAAAAAGAAAATCATAATTCATTAAACACTACTCTCTACCCAGAGCCGTGCACGGGCATGAAGCTAAAATGAGGCATAAGGAAAATAAAGAAACATGCTAAAAGAATGCAACAAGTCCCAAAGGATAGAAACAAAGAAATACAAGCAATACCTTTGAAGCACCACCCTCCAAGAGACGGATGAAATCCTGGCCATTGGTAGCATGTGTGGCAACCAGAATTAATGCAGCAACCCTAGTGTATGAATGTAAGGAATATCAATGGCAAAATGGAATCATCAAACTAAGGCTCGGGTAAGGTAAGAAATTGCCTTTGATTTTTGAAAGCTTCCTCTACCACGGGTGGCATGCAGTGAAGAAAACTATAACTAGGGAAATTATAGCATCAGGTCAGAGAGGAACAAGTTGGCAAGAGGTGAATGAAGATAGCAAGCCTCATTTACCATATGTATCGCAAGTTCTGCCACTTGTTGCATGTCAGGAAAACCCACAGAAGCATGTCAAGGGACGATAGAGACTAAAAGGGGGAGAGTGTTGCAGAGGAATGAAGATGAAAAGCAGAAGAAAGAAGAGAGGAAAAGCAGGTCCCAAAAATTTCAATAAATGGCCCCATTGTCTTTTCCTAAAAATCCTTTGTAAAATCTTGAAAAGCTTTGTAATTGCTATAGAGGAGTCTTCTAGATGCATGATCCCTGAAGAATGTAGCATTACCTTTGTACAATAGTAGGAACTTAGTGATTTATAGAGAAAAGTGCCAATCTCTTATGTGGAAGGACCAAATCTATGGCACATGTACATGTATATAAGTCACTTGTGATTCTTTTGTAAAGACTTTTTGCAATTGTGAAGAAATAACTTTGCATAATTTTGAGTTTTCTTGTTCTTGTTTGTGTATCTTCTTCTCCACGAGCTTGTATGTGTGTTTAAGGCATGGAATCTATCCCTAGAGGTTTTTTCTACCCCTTCCCCATCTCTTTTCACTGTATTGGTGTGTGTGTGTGAAGCATAGGAAATGTAAAAGCAAGGGTTGGTGTTTCTTGCCACTCTATTTTTTATCATTATGTGAAGTGCAAAGGTCCAATTTAGTTGAAAATACAACTATTGGATGCATCTCTTTGAGAGCTTCCCATTGAATATATTTGAATATTGGAGTTGAGAGGAATCACTTGATTAGTGTCTACTACTACACCAAGTATCGTGATACATGCTAGTGTGTAAGAGGTGTTGTGTGAGGTAGATTTTTCATAATTTGCATGCATTACTTGGCCCTTTCTTACTTTAACTATCACTTTCCTACATTAACTATCACGTCTCCATATGTCTTCAGACACTTGATTGGGTTTAATTCATAGATTGATAATTTAACAAGTGTATCAATTCCACCACTATATGCACTTTCTTGAGGATAGATATTTAGTCTCCTTTGTCGCAAGTCCCTAAGACATTGTGAGCTTAGGTACACACACCTCAACAAAATGGAGTGGATAAAAGAAACAACAAGTCTCACATGGAAATGGCAAGGTGTATGGTCAAAAGTCAAGCTCTATGACATAGCTTCTAGCTTGAGGTTTTTATGTATGCAAGATATGTACTTAACAAGTCTCTCACAAAAGAACTGCAAATGATCACTCCATATGAGGCTTGGCATGGTTGCAAACTATCTATTGCTCATCTGCATGTCTTTCATTGTCTAGCATATGCATTAGTGCCTCAAGAACAATGTAGAAAGTTGGATGATAAAGAAGCAAAATGTATTTTTTTTGGGTAAAGTTCTAAAAGCAAAGTCTATTATTTGTATCATCCACAGACTATACACATTTTTGGTTAGTCATGATGTTTTTGTGGAAGATGCAGTTCAATCATTACTTCCATGTACAGAGGAGACATTTGTTAGCTCTAAATATGTGTGTGACACTTTGTTGCCTCTTTTTATAGGTGGATAGTCAAGTGATGGTCCAAATGAGGCAATTTTTCAGCCTTTGTATGTTACTAATAATGATGTATTTAATTCCATTTATGATGCAAATTTTCATGATGCACTTGTTAATGTGAGGATTGGCATAAAGAAGGCAAAAATTATGCCCAAATGCTTGGTGAAGACTTTGAGAAATACAAAATTAGATGCACCTCTGTCATATCATGCTCATTCAAGCTCTCATAGTGCTTCCTTCACATCAGATTGTTATGCAATGTCTACCTCTAGACTTTGTAATGATAATGAGCATGTTTCTTTTGATGAAGCAAAAAACTCAAAAAATTGGATGACTGTTATGCAATCAGACTATGATGCTATTATGAAGATTGGTACTTGTTCTTTATGTGATTTGTCTCCAAGAAAAAATGTCATTCACACTAAATGGGTGTACAAGCTAAAACCTAAGCATGATGGAACAATTGATAGTTATAATGCTAGGCTTGTTGTGGAAGGTTATGTGTGAGAGAGGCATTGATTTTGATGAAAACTTTGCTCCCAAATGTGGAATGACCATTGTTCATAGCATTTGTGCACTCGCAACTCATCATGATTGGAATGTACATCAATTGGACATTAAAACTACATTTTTGAATGGTGCCTCATGTGAAGAAGTGTATGTATTTCAGTCATGTGGTTTTGTGCAAAAAGGGCATGAAAACAAAGTGTGTAGGTTAAAAAAGTCATTATATGGTTTGAAGCAAGCACCAGGTGCTTGGTATGAGAAGATACATGCCTACTTGTTCGCACATGGTTTTGAGAACTATCCAACTAAGAGAACCTTATATGTTAAGCATGTAGATGATTTACTTATTATCATTGTTGTATATGTTGATGATATGTTGATCACTAGTCCTAATGAGAAGCATATTACTAAATTTAAGGTTGATTTGCATGCCTCTTTTGAAATGTCAGATTTGGGGCATTTGCATCATTATTTGGGCATTCAATTTTGTAAGTTGATGGGGGAATAGTTTTATGCAAGTTGATGGGGGGATAGCTTTGTGTCAAAAAATATATATTAACACAAAACTGAAGCATTTTGGCCTTTAATATTGCAAACCTATTGCCATTCCCATGGAAATAAGTTATGATTGAGTCTTCATGATGTTGGAGATGCGTTTGATGTTGTTCTCTATGAGTAGGTTGTTGAATGCTTGATTTAATTATGCATAACTCGGCCTATTATTTAGGCTATCTCTTAGATGAGCATGTCTATGCATTGCCCAAGTGTCAAGCATTGGTATGAGATTATGTGCATCTTTTATTACTTGATTAGTACCTAGTTACTTATGTTGTTTTATCCAAAGGGGGATCATTACTCCCAAATTTACATGCTTTTACTGACTCATATTGAGCTAGTTGGTAGGACACTCGCATGTCCACAAGTGCTTTCTACTTCATGCTTGGTAGGTCATGCATGTCTTGGTTGAGAAAGAAGTAACCTACTTTGGCCACTTCTAGTTGCGAGCCTAAGTATAGGGAAACTTTCACAATGACTCTTGAGTGTGTGTTGGAGTTGGATGTCTGCAGAAGCACATGAACAACACAAGGAAGAAGAAGAAGCTTGGAGCACAACACACAATACTGAATGTATTACCACTAGAATGTACAAAGATAAGTAGCGTGTTAGGGCAATAGACGTATCTACAAGCCATGGAAAAAAACTTCCTAAAGAGGGAAAAAAGTGCCCCAACATTCTTAGAGTGTTCACACACATCACCACATAAATATATCAACAAATCCCCCCTATGAGTGATACGATGAACAAGGAGTTGGCACTCATGTATAAGGAAGTGCCAAGCTATGTGGAATCAATCCACAAAAGGAAGTAAGCCCAAAGCTTTGCAAAAAGCTTCAAACTTCTCCCTACGCAGAGCCTTGGTAAAAAGGTCTGCAATGTTCTCATGTGTGGGCACATATGCCAAGCTGATCTCCTCAGCAGAGAACCTCTCCCTGACATAATGATAATGCACCTCAATGTGCTTAGTGTGAGCATGGAACATAGGGTTCCTCGCAACTTCTAATGTGCTCTAACTGTTCGTGAATATGGTGGTGGCAGAAGACTGACCAACACCCAAATTAGCCATAAGGCATCTGAGCCACACACACTCAATAGTCCTTGTGAAAGCTTCCCTATACTCAGCCTCACAATTGGAAGTGGCCATAGTAGGTTGCTTCTTGCTCAACCAAGATATACATGAACTACCAAGCATGAAGCAAAAACCAATGGTGGACACACGAGTGTCATAACAACTAGCCCAATCACTGTCAAAAAAAGCATGCAAATCTAGAGGTAGTGATCCCCCCTTGGGATAAAACAATCCAAGTAGCCGGGTACCACTCAAGTAGCAAAAGATGCGCTTAACTGCCTACCAATGCTTGACACCTCGGCAATGCATAAACCTGCTCATCTGTGAGACAACAAATTGAATATCTAGCCAAGTAATGCATAAGTAAATCAAGCATCCAACAACCTGCTTATAGAGAACAACATCAAATGCATCTCGAGCATCATGAAGACTCAATCGTAAACTTGTCTCCATAGGAATGGAAATAGGCTTACAGTCTTCAAGGCCAAAATGCTGCAATAATGTGTCAATATATTTCGTTTGACACAAAGCCATTCCACCATCAACTTGCATAAACTGAATGCCCAAATAGTGATGCAAATGCCCCAAATCAAACATCTAAAATGAGGCATGAAAATCAGCCTTAAAATCAGCAATATGCATTTCATGAGGACTAGTGAGCAACATGTCATCAACATACATCACAATGATGAGAAGCACATCATTAGCACGCTTAACATATAAGATGATTTGAGTTGGACTGTTCTCAAAACCATGTGCAATCAGATAGGCATGTATCTTTTCATGCTAAGCATGTGGTGCTTGCTTTAAACCATATAATGCCTTCTTTAACCTGCACACATGATTTTCATGCCCTTTTTGCACAAAGCCATAGGGCTAAAAAATATACACTTCTTCATGCAAGTCACCATTCAAAAATGTTTTTCTAATGACCAACTGAGGTACATTCCAACCATATGAGCCACAAGTGCACAAATGCTACGAGCAGTAGTCATTCGACAAGTAAGAGCAAAGGTTTCATGAAAATCAATGCCTCTTTCCTGCACATAACCCTTTGCAGCAAGCCTAGACTTATACATGTCAACTGTTCCATCAGGTTTACACTTGAGCTTGTATACCCACTTAGTGCCAATGGCCTTCTTGCCAAGAGGAAAGTCACATAAAGACGAGGTACCATTTTTCATGATAGCATCATATTTAGATTGCATTGCAGCAATCCAATGTTCAGAATTTTGTGCTTCATCAAACGAAACAGGCTGAGTCTCATCACAAAGACTAGATGTAGCCATAGTATAACAATCTGATGCAAAAGAGGCACTATGAGAGCTTGAATGAGTATGATATGACAAAGGTACATCTAATTTGTTGTCACACAAAGTTTGCACCAACCATTTTGGCATAGTTTTTTGCTTGCTCAATATCAGCTCTCTCATCAACAAGTGCATCATGTAAATTTGCATCAGAAATGGAATGATCTACATCATCACATGAAACCTACAATGGCTGAGAAGTTGCCTCATTAGGATTAGCACTAGACTATCCACCTATAAAAAGAGGTAGCAAAGTATCATACTTGTCTTTGGAGCTAATAGATGTCTCCTTAGTACATGAAAGTAATGGCTGTGTTGGAGAATTCCTCTCCTATTCGCACCAGAAAGTGTAGAAGACCTTCTCAGGATCAAGACTTTTACCTACAACTGAACCTTAAAATTAAAATTGGTATCAATTGAAGAATGCAATGAGCTTGAGACTTTGGTCGCTAAAACTAGACACTAATAGCTTTAAAATGAGCTATCAAACACTCAATTTGGAGTAGTTTTAGTTTGGCAACTCTTTGCTTTAAAACAGGTTGCCTGTCCACTCAATTAAGCTAAAAACTGAACTTCACTAAAAACTAAATAACTCATATAGCATAATGAATTTGATAAAAATGTTCTAGATAGAAGAAGTACTCAAGATAAGCTTTCAGCGAATATTTAAATTCTAAAAATGGATACATATATTGAGAGATATGACTCTCACAATCACGCTACCCAAAAATTGGTATGCGGTTGGACATAGTCTATGAGATTGAAGAGAATGAAATGATTGAAACCAAATGAACTACCTACAAGGGGACTTCAATGCCTTCTTCCTCTGTCTTGAGTTTCCTCCCTTGCCTCTTTTGTAGTCAAATGACCATGAACTCTCATGATGAGTTTGAAAGGTCTTCTCCATAACTCTTCCACTACTTTGAGCAACCACTCTTCTCTTCGAGTTTAGTTTTTGGATTTGACTCTCTTTTGATTGATTCTCTTTTGGTCTCCACTACTTGCTAAAGTAAATGCTTCCATTTTTCATTTTTGTATTTTCCTTCTATTTGAAGAAAATCCTTTTTGCAAAATATATATGATCTTGCTTCTTTATTTTTGACACTCCCCCTCAAGCTCACATGTGAGCTTGCACCTTTAGCCATATCCAACAAGTTTATTTCATCTTTGAACCTCTTTAGCTTACAAGCATCTAAGGACTTTGTAAACATGTCTGCAACCTGGTCATTACTTCTAATGAACTTTATATCCACATCCTTGCTCAAAACTTTTTCTCGAACATAATGATAATGCACTTCTATGTGCTTACTTCGTGCATGAAACATTGGAATGTTTGTCAAGTGAATGCTTGACACATTGTCACCATAAATTGGAATGGTCTCTACTTGCACATCAAGATCAGCCAAGAGCTTCTTAATCTACATAGCTTCATAAGTTGCAAAGGCTAATCCTCTATATTCAACTTCTATTGATGATAATGCAACAGTAGGTTCCTTCTTCGAGCTCCATGTGATAGGTTTGCTACCTATCATGACACATAACCTGAAGTGGATCTTCTATCTTCCTTCGAACCAGCCTAAGTAGCATCAGTGAAGCCCTTTACCTGCAATTCTTCATCATATCGATAAAAAAAGGCATGCTTCATTGTGTGCTTCACATATCTTAGCACTTGTTTGGCTGAATTTAAATGTTCACTTGTTGGAGCTTGCATAAATTGAGAAAGAACTCCAATGATATAACACAAATCTGGTCTTCTGATCGTAGCATACATCAATGAACCTATAATACTCTTGTATGTAGTTACATCATGTAACTTCTCTCCATCATTTGAGCATAGCTTCACATTTGTGTCCATAGGTTGAGTGAGTAGTTTGCATTCACTCATTCCAAATTTGAAAAGAACATCCAATAAGTACTTTCTTTACATCTAGTAGATGCCATGTTTCATCTCAATGCCTAAAAAATATTTCAGCTCACCAAGATCTGAAATTTTAAACTCCTTACCGAGTTTTCTTTTTATCTCTTGTATTCCTGCAACATTACTTCTTGTTATGATGAGATCATCAACATATATGCAGATGTATACCTGCTTGCCTTCTTCTTTCTTCATGTATAGAAAGGGATCTACACTACTTGGACTATACCCACACCTTGTGAGGTACTCAACCAATCTTTGGTTCTAAGCATGTGGTGCTTGCTTCAACCCATACAAAGCTTGTTGGAGATAGACGTCTGCAGAAGCACGCGAACAGCACAACGAAGGAGAAGAAGCTTGGAGCATGACACACAATATTGAATGTATTACTAGAGAATGTACAAAGATAAATAGCCCATTAGGGCAATAAGCATATATACAAGCTGAGGGAAAAAAACCTCCTAAAAAGGAAAAAAAGTGCCCCGGTGATCCTATTGTGTTCACACACATCACTACCTAAATATACCAACAAATCCCCCCCGGAAGTGATGCAGTGAACAAGGAGTTGGCACTCATGTATAAGGAAGTGCCAAGCTATGTGGAAATCACTCCACAAAAGGAAGTAAGCCCAAATCTTTGCGGAAAGCTTCAAACTTCTCCCTAGATAGAGCCTTTGTGAAAAGGTCTGCAATGTTCTCCTGCGTGGGCACATATGCCAAGCTGATCTCCCCAGCAGAGAACCTCTCCCTGACATAGTGATAATGCACCTCAATGTGCTTAGTGCGAGCATGGAACATAGGGTTTCTCGCAACTGCCAATGTGCTCTGACTGTCAATGAAGATGGTGGTGGCAGAAGATTGACCAACACCAAAATCAGCCATAAGTCATCTGAGCCACACACACTCAATAGTCATTGTGAATGCTGCCCTAGACTCAACCTCACAACTGGAAGTGGCCACAGTAGGCTGCTTCTTGCTCAACCAAGATATACACGATCTACCAAGCATGAAACAAAAGCCACTAGTGGACACACAAGTGTCATAGCAACCAGTCCAACCAGAGTTTAGAAAAGCATGCAAATCTGGCGGTAGTGATCCCCCCTTGGGATAAAACAACCCAAGTAGTCGAGTACCACTCAAGTAGCGAAAGATGCGCTTAACCGTCTACCAATGCTTGACCCCTGGGCAATGCATAAACCTACTCATCTGTGAGACAACAAACTGAATATTTGGCTGAGTAATGCATAAGTAAATCAAGCATCCAACAACCTACTGATAGAGAACATCATCAAATGCATCTCTAGCATCATGAAGACTCAATCGTAAACCTGTCTCCATAGGATTGGCAATAGGCTTACAGTCTTCAAGGACAAAACGCTGCAATAATGTGTCAATATATTTCATTTGACACAAAGCAATTCCACCATCAACTTGCATAAACTAAATGCCCAAATAATGATGCAAATGCCCCAAATAATGATGCAAATGCCCCAAATTAGACATCTCAGATGAGGCATGCAAATCAGCCTTAAAATCAAGAACATGCTTCTCAATAGGACCAGTGAACAACATGTCGTCAACATAGACAACAATGATCAGAAGCACATCATTAGCACGTTTAACATATAAGGTGCTTTCAGTTGGACTGTACTCAAGACCATGTGCGATTAGATAGGCATGTATCTTCTCATACCAAGCACGTGGTGCTTGCTTTAAACCATATAATGCATTCTTTAACCCGCACACCTAGTTTTCATGCCCTTTTTGCATAAAGCCACGGGGCTAAAAAACATACACTTCTTCATGCAAATCACCATTCAGAAATGTTGTTTTAATGTCCAACTGATGTACATTCCAACCATGATGAGCTGCAAGTGCACAGATGCTACGAGCTATAGTCATTCGGCAAGTAGGTGCAAAGGTCTCATCAAAATCAATGCCTCTTTCCTGCGCATAACCCTTTGCAACAAGTCTATCCTTATACCTGTCAACTATACCATCAGGCTTACACTTCAGCTTGTATATCCACTTAGTCCCAATGGCCTTCTTGCTAGGAGGCAAGTCACATAAAGATCAAGTACCATTCTTCATTATAGCATCATATTCAGATTGCATAGCAGCCATCCAGTTTTCAGAATTTTGTGTTTCATCAAAGGAAATAGGCTCATTCTCATCACAGAGACTAAATGCAGCCATAGCATAGCAATATGATGCAAAAGAGGGACATGAGAGGCTGAACGAGTACGATATGATAGAGGTGCATCTAATTTGCTGTCACGCAAAGTCTCCACTAGCCATTTTGGCATAGTTTTTGCCTGCTCAATATGAGGTCTCTCATCAACTAGTGCATCATGTAAATCTGCATCAGAAATGGAATGATCTGCATCATCACATGAAACCTGCAAAGGCTGAGAAGTTGCCTCATTGGGACCAGCATTAGATTGTCCACCTATAAAAAGAGGCAGAAAAGTATCATACATGTCTTTGGAGCTAACAAATGTCTCCTTAGTACATTAAAGCAATGGCTGAATAGCATCTTCCACAAAAACAACATCACGGCTAACCAAAATGCGTTTAGTTTGTGGATGATACAGATGATAGCCTTTACTTTCAGAACTGTACCCAACAAAAATACATTTTACTACTTTATCATCCAATTTTCTGCGATGTTTTTCAGGCACTAATGCATATGCCAAACAACCAAAAACATGCAAATGAGCAATAGATGGCTTGCGATCATGCCAAGCCTCATATGGAGTGATAGACTGCAGCGCTTTAGTGGGACACCTGTTAAGTACATATGTTGCACACATGACAACCTCAAGCCAAAAACTATGTGGTAAAGCCTGACTCTTGACAGTACACCTTGCCATCTCCATGAGTGACCTATTCTTTTGTTCAGCAACTCTATTTTCTTGAGGTGGGTACGACACTATACACTAGTGTTTTTCCCACGTTCAGCCAGAAATGCATTAAAATCAGAAGACATATATTCCCCCCCTCGATCTGAACGGAGGGTGCCCCCTTTACATGCTGACACATTTTCAGCCAAAGCCAAAAACTGTTTGAAGCACATGAACACTTCGGACTTTGCCTTCAATGGATATACCAATGAATGCCTGGAAAAATCATCAATGAAAGTCACAAAGTAAAGATAATTTCCAAAAGAAGGTGTCTGCATAGGACCACAGACATCACTATGTACAAGCTGCAATTTCTGAGTAGCCCGAACTGAACCATCTTTTGGAAATGAGGAATGCTGTATTTTGCCGCAAACTAGCAAAATTCAGATGACCAAAGCGTGCATGCCAAAGCTTTGCATCTGACATAGCCTGAGAATCATGTACTTTACATGCCAAATCATTCAGAGATCTTTCATAGTCTATGAACTTATACATCCCACGACATAAAATGCTAGAAGCAATAATCACATCGCCATTTGACAAATCATGAATTGTACACCTGTCATCAATAAATTTCACAACCAAGCCAATCTTGGCTAATGCAGAAACTGATAACAGTTCTTCTTTATCCCTGGCACAAATAAAGCATCGTGAAAGAACTACCATCAGTAGTAGTCAAAATGATCTTACCAATCCCATAACAGGATAAGAGGAGTTGTTGGTGCATGTAACAATATTCCTTGTAGGGGTAGGCTCGAGTGAAGAGAAGAAACTATGCTATGAGGTAATATGTTTGGTTGCCCCACTGTCAAAATACCAATCATCTGAGTCTACTGCAGACATGCACTGCTCATGAGAAGATGGGCCGAAACTGCAGATAGTAGTAAACGCCCATTCTTCTTCCTGCACAAGGTTAGCAGACTCTGTTTTTGGTGTAGAGGCTTCTGTAACAACCATTCTAGCCTCTTTCTTCTTTGCCTCTTTAGCAGCCAGTTTTGGACAGTTCTTTATGATATGATCATTCCCTTTACAGTACTTGCAAAACAATTTCTACTTTTCTGATTTCTTCTCACCTTTATCTTCCTTCTTCGAGTGTGCACCATTTGCAGATTTCTGCTTACTAGTTGAAGAGCTCCAATTTTCTTTGCCCTTCTGACTAGCCAGGAAAGCTTGATCTGCAACATGCATAATGGACCTGTTCTACCTGGACTGATCTTCCTGCAACAGAGCAGAGACAAGGCATTTGGATTGCCTTTCATCATTAATTAAAGAGTTGAAGCAAAACTCTGATATAAATTAGGAAGACCATTCAGAATGGTATGCACAAGTGAGCTATCTGGTATAACCTCATCAGCAACAATCAATTGTTCCTTCAGGTCTTTGATCTTTGTTAGAAAATTGTCCATAGAATCACCTTCATTCATGTGCTCACTCTCCAACTGTTTTCGGAGGTAAGAAACACGAGCCTCATTCCTAGCTTGGTACAATGTGATAAGTTTATCCCAAGCATCCTTAGCTATTTTGCAAGAGCAAATATGAGGAATAATGGCATGTTTGATAGACAAAGCTATCAATGCATGTGCCTGGGCATCTCTACCATCCCAATGAATTTGCTCTGCAGTAGGTGCAGTAGAAACCGCAGCATGAACATGATTATGCAGAATATCATCATCTTCGACATCTTTTGCCTCAGCTTCTGTACCTGTATTTGTAACAGTTGCAGGTGTGATAGGACGTTTTTCAACACCCTGCACAATGTTCCACAGTCCTTTTGCAACCAATACATGTCGCATCATATAAGCCCATAACGGGTAGTTGGTATCATCCAACTTATCCATATCTACCTATGATGAGAGCCCTCTTGAGGTCCTCAGCAAAGCAGATTTCATGTGGAGAAGCAACATTCTAAAAGTTACTTGCTGAGAGAGAGAGAGAGAAGGGAGGAGCTTCCCATCCTACCACCCACTGGACGGAGAGAGAAATGTCACAAGCATCTGGTTTGTTGCTAGATGTGAGGAAGGTGGACTCAGATTGCACTGTTGCTAATGTAATTGAACACGAAGAAGTTCAGGGACCAGCGCATGAGTCAAACTTGGCTGTTGATGGTGAGGGTGCTAGCAAGAACTTATCTGATCGTAGTTTTGGGAAGAGTCTGCCTCGGGAGTTACACGTGAAGGAGCTGCAGGCGGAACACCTCCAGCCCAACGTCGACAGCGTCAGAACCCGTTTGACCTGCACCTTCTCTATTCCACAGAGAAGTGATATACGTGCCTCAATCATTAGACGCTCCTATCTGATTCACAGATGCCGTGATATGCTGTGGATACGGGACCCAGCTGTATAATCTTATCGAGTGGTGAATAGAATATGGTGTGGTGGCCCCAAACCTACAATCTCAGACTACCACCATTGCCTCACAGCCAATAGCGACAAATCCTTCATCTGGAGCGCAAGAAAGAAATGCTCGCTGGCTCTGTGGCTCAACTGCATCTCTGCAACGTCTAAGCACAACTAAAATGGGCGCTTTTGACAACATAACCTTCTTTGGTCAGACTCAGGTGTTGATTGCAAAATGCATTGCCACATACAAATGCATTGAATCCTTATCTCTCCAAAACGCGCAACATCAACCCATGATTAGTCATTTTTCCCATCCTTTTTGTTCATTCGTACTTTCATTTGCACCAATCAAATTGAAGTGCTCACCTTTTAAGTAGGTGCATATTGGGGCACACCAATCTTAAGAGATAAATTGTGCATTTCATTTGAGAGGATACGACCCTTAGCCCTTGCTACACTTTGGATTTACTTGCTTCAAACATTATAACCCATCAAGTGTTAATCTTTGACCTTTTAAGGGTACCCACACTTAACTTTGGCATATCTTTGTGCACTCACCAACTCACCAACTCACCCTATAAGGGTCATCTTGCCTTTATCTAATTTCTTTAACTCTCTCTCAAAGGAATTATTGACATCTCTCAAAAGTAAGTGATCTTATCTTGATGTTCAATTTGGTAAGCCTTCCCAAGAGTCACTTTGTACTCCCTCAAGGACACACTAAGGCATTGTGTAACAAGTTACTTACAAATGTTTTCCATGGGTTTCACCCTTAGGTTTTCCACTTCAAGCACCTTGTAAGGATTTTTTCTTGGCACCATTTGGCACTAAGTGCCCATCTTTGTACATCAAGAATATAAGAAGAAGAATCTTTTGTGTGTAGGTGTGGGTTAGAGGCTACTCTAAGCCCACCCACCAAACTCTCTCCAAGTGTCTAAGCCTACTCTAAGGCTCCATCGGTGTACAACAGGCTAATCTAAGCCCCCTCCTCTCACGTCAACTTATCTTGGTGTTGTACAAGTGCACGGCTACTTTAAGCCCCCCCCCCCTCCCCAAGAATTTTAAGTACGGTATCTAGTCTTTCATTTCAAGCTTTGCAATTATTTTAGAAGCATTTTTTGGCAAGAGATTTTGATAGTGTTTCTAAACACTTTATCTTCAAAGCTTGTGTGTTTGGCGAAGATTTTGGTAGTTTTTCTAAACACTTTATATTCAAAGTGTTGTAATGACCAAAAGTGAAGGTACCTCGTCATCTATGGCTAACTTCTTACCCTCTTTCACCCCTGTTTTTATGCCTAAGGATGAACGATGCCTAAGGATGAACGCCTCAAAAGACAAAATTACAATCTATGGAAAGATGTCATGCGCGCCTATCTCTACATGAATCTTCTTCATGGAGTCGTAGATGGGTAAGATCCCGAACCCAATAGGGATACCAACTTAGACAATTGGCATGTGTGGAATGTCAAGGACAAAAGAGCTTTAGGTCAGTTGTTACTTGCTTGTGACGAACTAACGAAAGATATCACTGCCTGCAAGACGTCCAAGGATGCTTGGGATACGTTAGCCGATTTGTATGAAGACAAGACCCCTTCGAAGATATATGCATTAGAGACCGAGTTTCATAATTTGACCATTAGGCCACACGACACAATTACCAAGGTCATAGCCCAAATTGAGGACTACCAGCGTAAATTAGCACTTTGTGGTAGGCAGATCTCTAGTGAAGACATGGCCATTAAGCTTCTCAACAAGTTACCTAAGTCATACGAGATATTTGTCACAACTTTGTATAATCGCGGCCAAGTCTTATCTTGGGAAGAGGTTCGTCGACTATTGCTCCTTCACGACTCGCGAGCCAAATTGACTTCCTCACAAGAGTGTGCCATGAAGGCCAAATGGCCATTCAATAAGGGAAAAACCACATCATCATGCTAGCAATGCATCTAAGCAAGGATCACATAATTCATCGAAGAAGTTGACCTGTAATTTTTGTGGAAAATGAGGACACCTAGAAAAGGTTTGCTATAGAAATAAACAATCATCGAAGGCTTCTACATCTAGGCAAGCATCCAAAGGATCCCAACATAGATCCCACTGCTCAAGTGAGGAACTCTTCATCTCCACAGAAGCCAATGCACTAGTGACTTCTAGCTCCCCACATGAATGGATCTTTGATAGCGGAGCTACCTCCCATATGTGCAAAGACAAGGACTCCTTTCAGGAACTCGAAGAGCATACGGGAGAAGTCTATCTCGACAACAACAAGAGTTTACACATCAAAGGAAAAGGGAAAGTTCAAATTTCCAACGATCAGGGGGAATGCAAGTCTTTGTCCAATGTTCTTTTTGTTCCAAATTTATGTATGAATCTACTTTTCGTCAAGGCCATTACAGATCAAGACAAACAAGTATGGTTTGATAACACCAGTTAAGGTAGTTGATCCCCATACAAAGGATGCCATTGCTCAAGGTATTGAAGAAAAGGGCCTCTACAAGCTATCTTGCTTTGTATCCAAAGAATCAACCTCAAGTTTGTGCCAAAGATTCGGCCATACTTCTTACTTATCAAAAATCTCTTCCTCCCAACTTGTGAAGGGATTGCCAAAGATAGGGCAACTTACTGATGTTTGCCAAGCTTGCACCCAAGGCAAGCAACACAGGGCCCCAGTTCCCAAGGAAAAGGGAAAGTTCAAATTTCCAACGGTCAGGGGGAATGCAAGTCTTTGTCCAATGTTCTTTTTGTTCCAAATTTATGTATGAATCTACTTTTCGTCAAGGCCATTACAGATCAAGACAAACAAGTATGGTTTGATAACACCAGTTAAGGTAGTTGATCCCCATACAAAGGATGCCATTGCTCAAGGTATTGAAGAAAAGGGCCTCTACAAGCTATCTTGCTTTGTATCCAAAGAAATCAACCTCAAGTTTGTGCCAAAGATTCGGCCATACTTCTTACTTATCAAAAATCTCTTCCTCCCAACTTGTGAAGGGATTGCCAAAGATAGGGCAATTACTGATGTTTGCCAAGCTTGCACCCAAGGCAAGCAACACAGGGCCCCAGTTCCCAAGGAAGCTTCAACACGAGCAAGGAACCCACTTGCCCTCATCCACATGGACTTATATGGACTGGTGAATACCCCATCCCTGAGTGGATCCCTCTACTTTTATCTTCTAGTAGATGACCACTCTCGCTATCTTTGGGTATACTTTTTGAAGTCAAAGGCAGACACATTCTCTAAGTTTCAAACTTGGATCAAGGAAGTTGAGAATGAAGCTTCAACTTAAGTCAAAACCATCAGATCAGATGGATGTGGCGAGTTTATCAATCATGACTTTGATAACTTTCTCACCCAGAAAGGGATCAAAAGACAAGTCACTCAGCCAAATACTCCATCACAGAATGGAGTAGCTGAAAGGAAGATACGCAATGTGATGGAAATGGCATGAACAATGCTTCATCACAAGGATCTACCCTACAAGTTCTGGGCAGAAGTCATGCATTGTGCCATTCACATTCTTAATCGAGGATTTACAAGTGCATTACACAACAAAACACCCTTTGAAGCCTACTATGGAAGAAAACCAAATGTGAATTACTTTCGAGTCTTTGGTAGTGAAGCTTTTGTCCATGTACCAAAAGAAGATAGAAACAAGTTACAATCAAAGTCCAAGAAACACGTATTCATAGGCTACAGTGACCAATCAAAGGCATACTGTCTATATGATATGGAAAACCACTCCATCACCATTTCGAAGGATGTGATCTTCAGTGAAGCTTCATCATACTCAAGAAAAGATTCAAGTACAAGTCTTAGTCCACCTATCTACACTTCAGAGGGGGACTCAGTATTTCGAAACTTCAACTCAGAAGCAAGTACTTCCCAACAACCACGCCGATCTCAAAGGCTTCTTGATAAGAGACAACGCGAACAGAGTCATTATGTTAATTATGCTCTAATGCACCAAATTCAGCAAATTCCAGAACCATCCAACTACAAAGAAGCTCAAGGCCAACCAAATTGGGAAACAACTATGAAAGAGGAACTCGATGCAATCACAAAGAACAAGACTTGGACATTAGTTCCCAAACCAACCAATCATCAAGTCATAGGAGTCAAGTGGATATACAAAGTCAAATACAATTCTGATGGCACTCTAGATAAATATAAGACAAGATTAGTAGCTAAGGGATACAAGCAACAACATGGCATTGACTATGAAGAAACCTTTGCTCCTACTTCAAGATTCACAACCATAAGAATCATCTTAACACTAAGTGCTCACTTTAAGTGGCGCATTTACCAGCTGGACGTCAAAAGTGCATTCCCCAATGGAGATCTTCAAGAAGAAGTATATGTTGAACAACTTGAAGGCTTCAAGATCAAAGGCAAAGAAGATCAAGTCTACGAGATTCACATACTCAAGCAAGCTCCCAGGGCCTGGTATGAAAAGATTCACAAGTTCTTTGAAGACAAGGGATTTCACAGAAGCAATGCTGATGCTAATCTGTATATCTATCAAAAGGAGTCTTTAGTAGCCATCATCATTCTCTATGTAGATGACTTGATCTTGACAGGCTCAGACGAAGAACGCATCCAGTTTATCATCACACAGCTTCACCTTGAGTACTCTATGACAGATTTTGGATTACTACACTACTTCTTAGGTATGCAAGTTTGACAAACAAAAGAAGGTATATTCCTATCACAGAAGAAGTACTGTTTTGATCTACTTTCCAGATATAACATGGACCAGTGTTGCTCAATTTCTACACCACTTGATCCAAACATCAAGCTTACACTGGAGGACTCATCATCACTTGTGGATGTGCATACCTATTGACAACTTGTTGGCTCATTACTCTATCTTGCCAGCACTAGACCAGATATTGCTTATGCAGTTGGTATACTCAGTCAGTTTGCACATCAGCCTCGTCAGACTCATTGGGATGCTGCTCAGAGACTACTTCATTACCTTGCCCTCCCTCGACATCATGGTCTTTGGTATAGAGGGGGCATCGAACTCGCCGGATATTCAGATTCTGATTGGGCTGGTGATCCTGATTCTCGATGATCTACTTCTGGGTATATATTCTTGCTTGGCTCAGGACCCATCTCTTGGGCAAGTAAGAAGCAGCCTACAGTTGCACTATCATCCACCAAGGCTGAGTACCGAGCATCCAACCTTGCAACTCTCTTCTTATATAGGAAGTAAACCAAAAACATGTGCCCATATTGATTTTCTCTCTTTGTTAGCCGTGTTGGAGAGTGCAATAAGTTTATAGGCATTGGGTGCTTTATCTTCCTTTCCATATTTAACGAAAAGAGGTGTATGAGATCGTGTTGGCAATGTTCTCTTAACAGAGGCTAATCATCATATTAATTCCAAATTAAAAGAATACTCATTTCTTTATCTAAAACATGAGTAATGTGATTCCAATCTATAGTTGATTATGACCTAGCATGTGATTGATGGGTTCAATAAAAACATCCTCCATTGCCAATACTATCAAGATACTAATTAAAATTAAGATTTTCTTTTATTGGCTTCAACACCTTATCGGAAGGATGATAAGATTAGGATTAGGGGATTGATTGATCATCGAGTTGTTGGGCAAAGGATAGTGAGAGAGAGAGAGAGAGATAAGAGATGGAGGGCGAGGGTGAAGTTGAGAGCGGGAAGAGGAGAGGAAGGGGAGAAGCTGGGGTGGAGAGAGTGTAAAGGGGAAGAGAGGGAGATGGTGAAAAGAGAAGAAGAGAGGGAAGGGATAGTGAGGAGAGAAAGATGGAGAAAAAGAGAACCCGATGAGATGAAGTGGATAGGGGAAGAGATGAAGGAAGAGAGTTAGAGGGTATGGGGAAAGATAAAGGGAAGAAAAAGAGAAGAGGAGAGATGGAGAAAAAATAAGAGGATGAAAGGGAAAAGGGGATGGATAAGGGAAGGAAATAAAGGAGGAAGGCAAGGAAAGAGGAAGAGAGAGTGAAGGAGAAGAAAAGGAGAGATGAATGCGAGGGAAGTAGAGAAGAGGGATGAAGGTAGAGAGAGATAAAATGGAGAGGGGAAGAAAGAAAAAGGAAAGGAGCACGGTTGAAGAATGAAATGGGGGAAGGAAAGAAGAAAGAAAGTGGGAAAAATGGAGGGAAAGGAAAAGATTGAAGAAAAAATCGGGATGTCCATAAAAATGGATCTATGGGGAAGAGAGAAGGAAAAGGAACAAAGAAAATAGGGTCGTGAAGAGATGGAGAGAAGAACGGAATGGGGACAAAGGGAAGACAGAAAGAGAAGAAGTGAAAGAAACGAATAAAGGAAATGGGGAGAGAGGGAGAGGGGTGAAGAATGAGAAAAGAATAAAGGAAATGGGGAGAGAGGGAAAGGGGTGAAGAATGAAACTATCTGGGGTGATAAAAGGGATAGTGGGGGAAATTGGAGGAAAAAGAGGATGAGGGAAAAAGAAGAAAGAGGAACTTCCGAGCAAAATATCTAACTCCCAACTCTCACGTGTTTGTTTACTCAAACCTCTTCCTTATTCCCCAAGTTTGAATATCCTAGAGGCAATTATCCCCACATCACACACTCAAAAACACTCGAGCACACTTTCATACTAGTTAATATTTCTTTTAAACTTCTTGGATTTTGTGCCAGATAACACCCATGTTCGAAAGAACTTTCCAAATAATAATGAAGAAAGAAAGAAGATAAATAAAGCAAAAGATTCTATTATATTCAAGGTAAAAAGTCAAAAAACCTACTCACACTCACTAATTTCCACTCTTGAAAACCTAATTCTACCCTTAGAGGTAGGAGCAAGTGTGAGAAGTGGGACTTTATCCAATGGAGAGGAAACTCGACTTAACAAGCAAAGGATGAATTATTTACACGCTTCACAATTCCATCACATTAATTTACCAGGGCATGAAAGTTGCTGTACTGGACAATAACACCAAAGAGTGTCGACATGTAGTAGACGGTGCTCATACGCCTTTAATTTGTCAAATCCATGAAGAGTAGACCTTGTCCTAGTTGCAGTTGACAACATAAGCAAATGGGATGGATAATTATCTTGTGAAGATTCCTATAACCAACATTCAACTCCCCATATCATCCAAATATGAAACTCAAATTATATGGAATGTGATCAATAATGAAAAAGGTCTACCCCTCGATCAAAGTAAAAGATCTACCCTTGCTCAAGGAACAAAGATCAATCTCGGATAAATGGGAGTGGTTTTGATCTAACCCCCAATCAAGAGAAAAAGCTTGGCATCTTTAATAAGGGCATCAAAATGGGCTTTTTGCTTCTTCTTGGCAGTGTATATTTCCTTTTGTTGCTCTAATTTTGGTCCCACCTAGGCATTCTAGGTCCATGATTCTAGACGATCTTGTCACCTATCCATTGATGCTTTTATGTAACCTTTAGGATGGGTATCAAAAAATCTAAAGGACTTACAAAGTTCTGGCAAAAAACAATTTGAAAGGGGGTAGCATTGAGTACCATTTTGTAGGCCACGCTATAAGCCCAAACAACATGATGAAGCTTCTTATCCCAATCAAAATGTTTGCTATTGATGAGCTTAGCCGATACATTACATTGGATCTTATTCATACACTCTGCTTGTCCGTTCGCTTGTGGGTGATATGGAGCTACTTTTTCGTGAATTACCATGAAATCTTGTAGTAGATATTCAATGAACTTGTTCAAGAAGTGGGTTCCTCTATCACTCACCAGTTCTATTGGAAATCTGTATCTCGTGAATACATTCTCAAACAAAAACTTTGTTGTTATTTGTGCATTGTTTTTTCGTGTGGTTTTTACTTCTACCCATTTTGGTAAGATAATTTTTGCTACAATTATGTATTCAGCATGGGAGCTTTTGGCTTGGGGGTTAATAGGACCTACCAATTCCATGCCCCACTTGGAGAATGCACATCCTCCCATCATGGGTCTTAGAGGCATCTCATCTTTGTGAATATGATATTAAGCTCTCTAACATGTGTCACACCTCTTCACATAGGTATGTGCATCCATATGAAGAGTGGGCCACCAAAGACCTAAGAATAGTATAACCTTGATCACTCAATGAGATCCAAAGTGTCCTCCTACAACACCCTAGTGTGCAGTCTCTAATATCGTCAAGTATTCACTCTCGTGTACACATAGTCTCAATATCCATCTCTTTCGCACTTGTATAGATTATCACCAATGCGTGCATAGTCTTAAGCCTCCTATCCTAGATTCCTTAATCATTGTAAAGTCATCTCTTGTGGAAAGGTTTTAGTCCTTAGGAAGTCTACTAAAGGACTGTTCCAATCTAGTATTAATGACACTTGATATACATTGGCATGTTTGACTGCAAGTCTGCTAATACAGGATGTACAACCCTTGATCAAGCTATATACATTTGTTTCCATTGTTGCCCAATATACACCTCATCTTTTTAGAGTCCTTAGGGTTTTCTATTTTGAATAATGTTGTCCTAATGCACCTATTTTATGTGCTAGTTACAACCACTTAACATGATCTTCCTCTTCCACACAACAAGGTAAGATTCCTTGATCAGTTTGCTTGTAAATACTCCCTATGAGTATGTGATATTTCTGTGATTTGACAATCTCTTCATCTTTTGTTCTTACTATTGGATTCTTTGAGTCCAAATGTGAGAATATTCACTAGTTATTTAGCTCAATTTGGGACTACTTCTAGGTTGAACAAATAAGCATCAAAAAGTTCGGTTTGGCACTTCTTGTTGTGACTCTCTTGAAGTAAGTCATGAAAGGTGATCCGCTCGAAGGCAGGTCTTACCTGTCCTAACCACAACTTCAAATTAGTAAGAGAGTAGTGTCTATACATATTGATTGCATAGACCATGCCTAATCCTTCTCATTTGTTGGTTGTGTATTTCCTTTCTGCCACATTCAACTGCCTACTTGCATATGCTATGGAAAAGTCTATGTTCCCTTCACCTATCGGTTGTTCTAGCACACATCCAATAGCAAAATTGGAGGCATCCACATGAACATGGAAGGGCTTATTCCAGTCCGGCATGCTTTGTTTGGATATCTTAGTCATTTTCAAATATGTTACTTGTAGTATGTTGTAAACATCATTGGTGGCAGTTTATCCTTCAATAAAAAACAACATATTGTCGATAGGAACTAAACATTGATCCTTTATCAAGCTTTCCAACTAATATTTAACTATGAACATAAAATCCTTTTGTAGAAAATACATTCAAGCGCTACTCCAAAATTTGAATACCATATCTTCCTTCAATACATTCAACTTTTGCTTCCACACAACATTAAGTTTAGCTCATAACATTAAGCTACAACTTTGCACTCGGAACATTTCTACTAGAACATTCAACTACTATAAACTCTTTAATCCCCCAAGTACTCATCATAAGTGGCCTTCAGTCCTCTTTTAATAGTCCAAACTATTTTTTGGACTATGGATAGATCTATTAGGGCCTCTTGTTGTGAGGCGGAGGCCAGTTGGGAGGCATCATAAAAAAGTGCTTTGGCTTCAACTACCACGAGTCGCTCATGTGATTCCATTATTGTCTGTGGACATTGTCTAGAGACACTATTCATTTATTGTTGTTTTCTACAATTGCTTGGTCTTTCAATTTTAGCTTCTTCATTTAAATCCTGAATTACCTATTTAGCTTGATGGACTTGGTTTTCATCAATGTTTTTTCATATGTTTGAGTCATGATTTTAATCTTGTAAATGATTTGTGTGTGTAGATGATTGAATTCCTCTTCTTTTGATTTGAATTCACTTTTTAATCTATCTACTATAGGTCATAGGTTCTACATTCCATCTATGATTTCCTCATACTTCTCCTGCAACATTTCTTCTTGTTGTTGATATGATGATATCTCATCAAACTTAATTTCTAACTAGTGAATGGTGACTCTAAGGTGTTTTAGTTCCAAATCATACTATTGAATTTCATGTCGATGTTGTTGTTCATTGTCTATAGTGGCATAGATAATTAGAAATAAAAACTAATCAATTTTGACTAAGTAATCATTATGAAATATCAGTATAAAGACGATTGGATGGAGGTGCTCCTAATGGGGTGGTGATGGGGATGTTGAATAAGACAGTGAGTTACAATCAAAACCATGGTTTTGGACAGACAATGGTTGCTAGGAAGACTATTTTGTTGACTTTTAAGAGGTGTTTTGAGGGATTCTTCTTGCATTTGTTCTTGTTGTTGTCAAGTGGCTTGGGCTTCTGACTGCTATTGTTGTCACTATATTTTGTTGATTCTCTAGTTGTTTTTATCGGTGTTGGTGTTGAATTTGCTATTGTTGACTAGATTGCTCTCTTGCCCAAATGAGGTAGTCCTTGTTGTTGTTTTTGGCCTTATCTTTGGTTGGATCTACATTGTAATAAGTTGTGGTGGATTCATATGCTTCCTTAGATTTATCTATAATTGGGACATGTTATATTAATGGTTGTTGAGTTGGTATTTTTGGTGGTGGGAATAAATCATGAACCACTATAGGACCAACATCAGAGGTGGCATAATTAAAGAAAAAATGTGAGCTAGTCTTGTTAGGGCTCCTTATTTAGCCCTACTAGTATTAACCTTGATGAGTCGATGGTATTCCCTTGTAACTTTGCAGTGCAGGTAATCCATCGAGCTAACTAATGTGGTTGCAGATGCACAAGGGCCAATTGTAAAAAGTTTGGCTAATCATGAAATGTTTGCCTTATATATTTAAGGCTTTAAGAAATCGATAACGTATCTTTCCCATCCACCACTTTTGAAGAGAGGATACTCATGGCTTGTTGCTTCCCCAAATTATTGGGTGATCTCCTGAGCTATAATCATCTGTTGTAGGTTAAGTTCGGTAATTCTATGATGTGAGTGGCAATGACATACAAAATAATGTTGTTGAGGTGTGACACCTAGGCTAGCTATCCTAACTGATGCAACAATATTTGGTTAATGATCTCAAGAGCTTGCAAATGTAGGTAAACTTGGTACCAACCGATAAGAGCAAATATCAACAACTCACATTCTTCTAGATAATTTCTAGCTTCTATAGGGAAGGTATTGTGGATCACATAGGTATATGGGAAGGAGTTTACCATGGCAGGGATTCTGCTAAGTGCTATGGGAGATGATGCACAAAAATGTAATAGAGAATGAAGACAGGGTGAAATTATATATAAGGTTGTCCATGCAAAGTGTAAGATTTCAAAATTGGAGGTACATATCAAAAGATTTATTGATGAAGGAGAGGAGAATCCAAAAAATGATAGTTGAGGTGTGTGGCTCGAGGTGGTATCATTGTATAGGTTGAGAAAATGATGATGTCATCAATGATATAAGCATAGATTCAATCCATTTACCAACGTTTTAATGATTTTTTCGACCAAGTTTCATAGCATAAATGTGGCTATACTAATTTTCAAAGGAATATAAAAAGATCCAATCTATCTAATTTTAAACCTCCTAGCTTCCTTTTTTATTTCAAAAAATAAAACCAAATGCTCAATATTAAAAATAGGGGTCTTGAATTTGTGATCATGCCATCTTTTATGTCATTCATGCATTGCTTGTACTAGTAGAAATGTCTCATACGTATCTGCTTCTAGATTGCACATATTTTCCAAACAAGGAACCAAAGATTCATTAGGCAAGAGTCAATGTTGTATCGTTATGCTGATACTCGAGACTACTAATTCCAAGGGTAAAATAGCTTCAAGTCCTAATGCTGATTTGAAAGAAGTAAACCTCATTGTGCAATAAGCCCAAAGAGATGCGAGCAAATATTGATGCTAATTTGTAGAAGGTTCAATAATAAGTTTTTGCACATTGTGTAATGAATCTTTATTGGTACTCTGAGCAAGATCATTTGCTCTTAGACAATATGGTGAATTGAATGTCTAAAAAGTTTTAAAGTGATATCTAATGTTTTGAACGATCTAATTTATGAAATGACTTCCTCAGTCTAAAAGAAATTTTAAGGGTAATCTAAATCGTGGGGATAATTCCTTAGTCAAAACATGTGTCATAGCCAATGCATCTACTTGTTTAAATGACCAAGGTTCTACCCATTTGCTAGCATAATCAACACAAAGTGATAATTTAAAGATTTCCAGTAGTAAAGGTAGCTAAAGAGATTGGACCAACGAAATCCAAACCCCATTTTGGAAAGGTCCACTAGTTACCATGCTATTGCAAATAATTTTGCATATGAAAAAGTATCTTTGATACCATCTGGGATTTCTCCACATTCCAACAATGATAGAAAATTGGCTATAGTATGAGATGGTCGTGGACAATGGAAGATCTCAAAGTTGAATTCTTGCAATAGGAAGACCCATCTAGCAATTCACCCCACTAATGCTTGCTATGTAACTAGATAAAGTAGTGTAGAATGATCAACATGGAAAGAGAATCTGCATCCTAGCAAATAATGTTGAAATTTTTAATTTGAATAAATTAACCGAAACGGTCTCATTGAGTGATTGAATAATCTTGTTCCACTACAAACAACCTTCTACTAGCATAATAAGCAGGTTGGAACCATCTCGTATCTACAACTTTC
Organism: Ceratopteris richardii; assembly: GCA_020310875.1. NCBI lineage: Eukaryota > Viridiplantae > Streptophyta > Polypodiopsida > Polypodiales > Pteridaceae > Ceratopteris > Ceratopteris richardii. The sequence goes on from CM035444.1 coordinate 66,926,485, forward strand.
ATTAATACACTGCCTATAGCTAATCCAAAAGCATCCACAAAAACATGGAAAGATTGTTCCCAGTTCGATGCTTGCAAGACAAGTGCCTAGGTGAGAAGTTTTGTAAGGCACTCAAAATCAATTGCATATTCTTTGGTCCACTTAAATTGACTTGGGGGAACATATGCTAAATTCTTGAGGGAAACTACAACATGGGCCAGATGATGTAAATGCCTTCAATGCCATTGAATTGGCCCAAGGAATTCCCACACTTCCTTAGGAGTACTTGGGGTTGAAGGTTCTTGTATTGCTTCTAGATCTACTACAATTCTAGCCTTGGAGATTGCATGGGCTAGAAACTTATTGCAACTTACTGCAAAAATGGACTTAGTAGGATTTGAAAATGAAAAGTATACGTAAAGTACAAAAAGAAAGTGTTTGGATCCCCACTAAAATTTTGTTCTCATTACTGTTCTAAGATCACTAAAGGAAAAAATAAGATCTAGTTAGGAAATACATGAGAAGATTCTTGGAGACAACATGAAGTGCAAAGGCATTTAAAAGAATACAAGATCACTAAAAAATAAGATCTACTTAGAGCATACATGAGAAGATTCTTGGAGACAACGTGAAGCGCTAAGGCATCACAAGGAATACAAGAAATTGGGAAATGTGTGTACCAAGGAGTTGAAGATTGGGCTTCATATCCAAGGCCAAGATCTTGGATACACATATGATGTGAAGTGAAATCAAGTGTGCATACACACAAAGGAGTCATGCACTATCATTATGTCAGGAAGAGGTTCTTTGCTAGAGAGATCAATTTGGCATATGTTCCCACACACTATAATGTTGTAGACCTTTCACAAAGGCTCTACCTCGGGAGAAATTTGAAGCTTTTTGCAAAGCTTTGGGCTTACTTCCTTTTGTGGATTGATCTCTTTCCACATAACTTGGCACTTCCTTACACATGAGTGCCAACTAGAGGGATTTGTTGATATATTTTGATGATGATGTGTGTGAACACACTTAGGACTGCAAGGGAACTTTTTTCTTTCTTTAGAAGGTTTTTTTTCTTTGCTTGTATATACGTGTATAATGCTAAGGGTCACTTATCTTTGTACAATCACTTGGTAATACATTATGTATTGTGTTGTGCTCTAAGATTCTTCTACTTCTTTACGTTGCTCATTTGCTTCGTGAGACCTCGAACTCCAACACCTTATTGTCAAAGCATGTTAATTTAGTTTGTTTTAGTGAACTTTGCATGCCATCCAATAGCTAGAAATAAGAGGATGGCCTGTATTTTTTTTTTGTTTTCTCATTAATTTTTGAGATTTTTTTAGTTTTTTTTTTAATTTTCCCCCTCATTTCTAACACTTTTGAGGATTGATTCGCTTGAGGCTGGATTTTTTTTGGTAAGAAAGATGACTCCAAACTTACATATATTTTTGGATTTTTTTAATTTTTTAGAGTATTTAATCTTTTTTAATTTTTAGTTTGTTTTGCTATTTTCTAGATTAATTAATTAATTCTTCTATAAAAAATGTCCTCTCTCCCCTTTATTTTTTCCATTTAAAAAAATAAATTGGGACCTACTCGCCCCTTGTGCTTGGATCCTTGTTCCTCTCTCTCTCTCTCTCTCTCTCTCTCTCTCTCTCTCTCTCCCTTTTTCCATTTGAACCCCCCACGACTCCCTCCCCCCGAACACCCCCCCACCCCTCATAACCCCCTGCCCACCACCCCTCCCCAATCCCCCTCCTTAATCCATAATCCCTTCTTGATTTCTCGCCCATCCCCCCCTTGAACCCCCTCATCGACCCCGACCATCCCCTCCCTATTTCCCCCCTCGAGACCCCCCTCCCGCCCCATCCCCCAACCCTCCCTCCAATCCCATGTGGTTGACCTGCCCTCCATGACCCCATCCCCAAGGCCCTCCCCCAAGCCCCCCTTGATGCCCCCAACCCCCATCTCACCCCTCTCTGCCCCCAGCCCCCCCCCCCCCCCCCCCTTTGACCCTCCCTCTTCGAACCCCCACCCTGACCGTCGTGCTCAACCCAACCTCCTCGACCCTTCCCCTTGACCCCCCCCCCCCCCCCCCCCCCCCCCCCCCCCCCCCCCCCCCAATGTCCCCTACCTTGCCCCCCTCTGACCCATGATTGCACTTGGTGTAATCCTTGATTACACCAAGTGTAATCAAAGTATAATCAAGGATTACATCATGATTACATTGTATTACACCACATTACACCATGAGTACATCGTGATTGCACCATTACACTATATTACACCATTTTTCATGATTACACCATATTACACCACATTAGGTCGTCCTTACACTGTATTACACCACATTATACCACATTAGATCGTCCTTACACCATTAGATCGTATTACACCATATTACACTTCATGATTGCACCATTAGATCGTATTACACCATATTACACCACATTAGATCGTCCTTACACTGTATTACACCACATTATACCACATTACATCTATTATATCACGATTACACCATATTAAACCCTGATTATATTCTGTTACACTACATTACACCAAATTATATACATTGCACCATGATTACATTACACCATGATTACACAATGATCTTCCTTACATTGTATTACACCACATGATGCCACATTACATCAATTATATCACGATTACACCATATTACACCATGATTATATTCTATTATACTACATTATACCAAATTATATACATTACACTGTGATTACACCATGATTAGACTGTGGTTACACCATATTATACCACCATGGCACCACATTTACATCTATTTTCATGGTTTTAGATTGTACTTGGAGGGCCATTTTTTATAATTTTGGAGTCGATTTCATGTTTTTCTACGTCTCTCAAAAAAAATTTTCATCATTAATTCTCCACAAATCCTATCATTTTTCCTTCTTTTGGTCAAAAAATTATCTTTTTCTCCTATTTGCATATGTTTTTTTTTCCATCGCACATGTTCCACGTGGCTGATTTCATCTTCAAATACCACATGTTTCCCATTTTTCACATATTCCATATTTTTTACATGCCTAATCACATGAACTCGAATCCCATCCCATCTCTCCCTCCCCCCTCCCTCTTTTGCCCTCACCCACCAACCCTCCCCCTGTTCCCCCCATCTTGGTTCTCCTCATCGATCATCGTGATTTGGATTTCCTTCCCAAATCCCAATTTCTACACTTGTTTCCATTCTCTTCTAAACAATGGCTTAATGTACAATCATCCGAAGATGTCAAGTCACTTTGTATAATATCGGCTGCCCATTTTCAATCTTCATTGATCTTGACAAACTATGTCACCTTGTTCCAACTTTTCCATAGGGAGAAAAATAAGCTCAAACCTGTGGAAGTCACCTGATATGGGGAGCACAAAAGAGTGAAAAGATAAAGTCCCTTCCACCCTAGAAGGCCCACAAGCCTAAGAGCACTCTTGTTTCTAAAAATCAGTCTGGCCCAAGAGGCATCACTATTGCTCCACAATTTAATTAACCATTTGGTTGCCAACTTATTGGCCATTCCTTCAATGTATAGAATGCCCAAACCACCTTGATATTTTTGGCTTATGCAAGTAGCCCATTTAATTTTGGGGACACCCTTATGTTAGGGTCTCTTGTCGAGAGAAAGTTTCTACAAATTCTTTTCAATTTGACAATATCTTGGTCCTTCAGTCTCCAACAAGAGAAAAAGTAAATAATTGATGAAAGGAGGAACATGTTAACCACCATAGCATGCCCCGCCAGGTTGATCTGCATACCTTTCTAGTATGCCAACTTCTTATCGAGCTTCGAAAGAACCTAGTTCCATTGATCACCCATCGAAATGTCGAATCCCATCTGAATACCTAACACATGGAAGATTTGCCCCCTAGGATGAGCTCACAAACATGGTCAATCAAAATTGAGGTATAATGACCATTAAAGCGATTTTAGAGTGGTCTATTTTGGAGCCAGATGCCTCATAAAATGTATTTAGGCAATACCAAAAGGTATCAATGCTCACTGGATCATTATGCACAAAAGCATTCGTGTCATCTGCAAAGAGTCTCATGATCATCTAGCCTTGATTGAGGAGAAGAAAGAGGCCTTGAATAAGTTCCAAGACATTTGGCATCCCTTCATTGAGGTAAAAAAATCAGTTCTTATGTGGCAAATCCTCCACAATTGAATTTGGACCAATGTAAAAGCGAACAAAATTTGCGGAGCATCTCCATGGTGTAAATGGCACCTTCATGACAATGAGAAATTGGGACACCTCTTCTTTTCGTGCCCAAAGTCAATGTCAATTTGATGGGCCCTCAGGAGAATCATGTTGCTATAGGGACAAATCAATTGAAAGCAAGCGTTATTGGTGAAGCGATCAATTGTTCCTCAACATTGTGGAATGATGTAAGAGGTGAGACCCTCTTGAAGATCTGGAAAGAGAGGTATTCCGCCAACTTTGGTAGCCCTCTCAAAGAATGGTCGATCAAAAAATCTCTTTTCCTTTTAAGCAAAAGATTTTTCACTTGTAAGAAGCCCCCACCTTTTAAACATCATAGAGTGTTTTTCCTCAAGAGCAACAAAATTAAAAGCAAGTTGGTCCCCCATAAGGGGGACAAAATGATTATCAACCTTTTTGTAATGTTTTCTAACAAGTTTTAAGCAACCCCTTCTTTATGGGATTCGGGGGTTCTCATAGGTGCTAGGCGTGTTCAGTTGTACAATTGTTCTTTCTATTAATTAAAGTTTGGAAGAGTAGGCTATTGCTAAACTTCATTTTGAAAACAAAGAAGCATTCGTGGGAATGTAAAAGAATCTTTAGCATTCATGGGATTAGGGTGCTAGAGATTAGCTAGGAACTCGCAAAAGTATGCGGTAATTTTTTGGTGCCGATGCAGTCACCCTCTAAAAGTTTGATGTACTATTGTAACAAACAATGAATTTTAATTCAAATTTTGTTATATTGTGCACAATATTTTGTGAAGTATTTAATCTCGGATGTGTTGGGATGTGCACATATTCTTGTTAGAGTTTGTTGCATGGAAGTGTTTTTTGTTTCGCATGATCGTGGAAATGTATCATAGTAAGTGCGCTACAAATTGCGCTACAAATTTGGATAACTGTACGTGTTGATTACTACATTGTAGTAACATTATGGTGTATAGGAAGTTTTAGTTGATCCAAAAGATGTAGCAACGTTTTATACCAAGTTTTTTGTTTTCTTTTCTTTTTTTTTTCTTTTTAAAAGAGGAAGTTTGTCCGAATGTTAATTTCTTTCTGGTTGAATTGATTGAAAGAATAAGTGTACAAGTGAACGAGCATAGTAGCTAGGATTTTTTTCATATCTTATAAAGAAGGGGAGAAGGGGTTAGATTGCTTCAAGGTGACACGCGAAAAAGACTGCCCGAAGGTAATTACTTTAATTGGGTTAAATCTACCCGGAGACAATACAATGGCTTAGGGCCCACAACTGTCCTACCATAGAGAAAAGTTGAATCTTCACCCCCACCTCAAGAGATGAAAAGCCCAACCAACTAGCCTAACGAGCACGGACACTTATACCAAGTTTACAGTGTGCTCTTGTTTCCTATCTTAAATGCACTTGCCAAGAACAAAAGCCTATATTCTCTTTATCGTATCTGTGGACCTTTCTCTATAGCCTTTTGGTTTGGGGTAAAGTATATTGCATAGCTGTTGGATGTTTAATTAGAACCCCAACAATGGCAATTGCCTAACAAGGTAGCATATGTTTGGATTTTATACTTGGGTTACACAAACCCAGAGAAAAAAAAATGATATCCTATTCATAGTACATAAATTTAGTCATATGGACGAGTTCATAGCTACACAAGAGGTAGCGGAAGCTTCACAAGTTATTGAGCTGTTTATTAATCATGTCTTTTAAATTGCATGGATTACTAACATCATAATTTTAGAAAGGGATATCATATTTACATGAAATTTTGTAAAGTTTCTTTTTGACAAACTTAAAGTTCTTGTCAAGACGAGTAATGGTGATAATCCTCAAATTCGTGGTCAAACCATGAAGCTCAACTAGATATTTGAGGACATGTTAATGGCATATATTTCGAAGAAGCAAAGCGATTGGAATAACTAATCTTTGCTACTATAATCTTCCTATAAGGATGGATCTCATAAAGATGCTCATTAATCTCCTTTTGAGATGAATCATGACTAATCAAGACACCACATAAATGCCTACTAAATATAGTAGTGATTTTGAACTTCTAGCTAACCTATAGGAAAGGTTAGAAATAACCAAGGGCAAGATG
>CM035444.1:66950269-66952769 GCA_020310875.1 Ceratopteris richardii
TTTTTGCATTAGTTTTGCCAAAATCTACACTTTTCTTCTTTTTGGTCAAAACCCATATGTTTTGTGCACATTTAACATGTGTTTTTTTATTCTGCTCATGGTGCACATGGTTTATTCCACTCCATCCTTATTTTCCCATATGTTTCACATTTTTTCATGAGAACTCTCTATAGCTTTCATGTTTTAGAATTTTTGGCCCCATCCAGAGCCCTTTCTCATACTTCATGCCCCTCGCTTTATACCTCCATCCAACCCCACCCTTAACCCTCCTTACCCTATCCTTATTAACTCTTCAATCCTCCTTCATTCTCCACATCTGCTTCTTCAATGCACAATGTCCAGTTTCGGTTCTTCCTTGGTGGTGGTTCTTTATTTCTCCTGGTGGACATGGTAGCTTCTCGATTGTCCTTTTGAAGATTTTGCACAACAGGTATCACACTTTGGCTCTTAGCTCTCCGGGACGAAGAGCCCATTAGGTGGTGGGCAACTGTTGGGCGAGTCAAAGTCAAGGTCAAAATCAAGTTGGTGAAAGTCAAGGTAGTCAAAGTGAAAATGGTCAAAGTCAAGGTAGTCAAAGTGAAAATGGTCAAAGTCAAGTTGATCAAGGTGCACAGGTAGTGCACAAGTAATTTATTCACAGTGGCTATGTTTTGCAGAAAGTTGGATGCAGGTGTTGTCTTTCTATAAGGTTTTCAAGGGTTTTAAAGTGTTTGGAAGGTTTAGGTGAATCCTCTCTTAGGTACACATATTGAAGAAATGAAGGCAAAAGTGAAGGAATGTGAAGAGGAAGTGGTACGCAAAAGTGTACGCATGACCCCCCATTTAAAATTTTGTTTTAGTCCTAAAGTCACTAGAGGACAAAATAAGGAGTCATTGGCTGTACACATTTTGGGACATTCTTGGGATATCAAAGTGAGCACCAAGATACACTATCACTTAGGAGCGGTGTACGTAAGTGAATCGACACTAAACTCAATGCATGTGTATTATTCTTGGAGTTAGACTAAGCAAGAGAGAGCATAGTATACATTAAGTGAGAAGAGAAAGAGACATTCAACCAGTGCGCAACGCATAGAAGCAAGTGTGAGACAAAGTATGCAAGAAAGGTGATCTAGTGTGTGCAGAGAAGCTTTGTAGAGAACCAATAAACAAGGCAACCAAGGTGGCACAAGGACCATTGAAGAAGTGTGCACGTCGACAGAAGGTGTTCCTCTCCCTCCTACCCTATTGAAAGCTCTAGTGGGAGATGTATACAAGAGCAAGCTCTTGTGTGTGTATTCATTGGGATTAAGCACTCCGCACATCACTTGGTAGTGTTCAGACATCATTATTGTATTTTTCCTATTGGTAATCAATATACAGAAGCTTCCAGTATCTGTGTTCCACTTCTTCTCTTCTTCGTTCTCCTACAATCACTCAAGTCCCGTTCTGCAAAAGAATCCCCTAACAGAGTTGTTGAGAGAAAGAATAGGTCTCTAATGGAAATGGAAAGGTGTATGGTCAAAAGTTAGGCTTTGACGTGGGGCTTTCATGTGTGCAATATATGTAGTTAATAAGTGTCCCACCAAAGCATTGGTGTCTATCACTCCATATGAGGCTTGGCATAGTCAAAAGCCATACGTTGCTCATCGATGTGTTTTTGGTTGTTTGGCATATGCATAAGTTCCTGGCCAACTTTAGAAAAATTGGATGATTAGGTTATGAAATGTATTTTTGTTGTGTACAATTTTGAAAGCAAAGGCTATTGTTTGTATCATCCACAAACCAAATGCATTTTGGTTAGTTGTGATTTTGTTTTTGTAGAAGATCGAGGTGGTACGGAACGTTTGGTACTACACGTACAGTATGCGTACGGAATGCAGTGCCGTACCAAACGCCGAGATATGGAACGTTATCATTATATGCTTTATGTTTAAATTTTGATATCGGAATAAACAAATTATATATATATATATACATATATATATATATATATATATATATATATATATATATATATATATATATATATATATATATATATATATATATATATATATTGTTTATTCCGATATCAAAATTTAAACATAAAGCATATGCATGTGTCATATGAATCTGTCATATATTTGTCATATATCTATATATGCGCGTGTGTTATATATGCATTTGTCATATGTGCATGTGTGTCATATATGCATCTGTCATATATGCATTATGTGTACAGTATATATATGTATTATGCACATGTCTCATATATGCATTGTGTACACTACATATATTATATCTCATATATGTGTTACACTATATCTGTATTATGCACATGGTAATATAATCATTGTGTGAACACTATATATGCATTATGCATATTGCAACATGCAATCATCAATGTGGTAATGTGCATTCAATAGTACGTACTAGCTCCAAAAGCTCCAAATGGAACCCCAAATCCATTATAAGACCATGAACTAGATTTTGTGAATGGCCAACGTTCCGAACGTGATATGGAATGTTCGTACAGAAC
>CM035444.1:66957769-67020715 GCA_020310875.1 Ceratopteris richardii
GACTCCAGTGTCATGCATTTGATATGAATACCAGCTTTTGGCAGTTTAATAATCTTGAATATGTCTTGTCTGGCATTGTGGTTTACAATTGTCATTCGATCCTTGTGGCATTTATTTAATTTTCTATGCAACACAGTGAAGGTTGATTCTGTGGGGTCTCTGTCTGTGAATATCTATACCTCTTTCGTCTTTCCTATTAATGTTTCAGTGGTCTCACATGAGTATAATTAGGAATCAGATTCTTTTTTGCGGGCTCATTGCAATCACTTTCTGGTGCATTATCTTTCTATTTGGGAAGAATGTAATCTTTTTTTTTTTTTTGGCAATACTTACAAGACAATGTCAGATGTCTTCACCAGAGTTCTCTCTATAGAAGCTCAAAAATTTGATATCCATCCTATTGATTATTGTTTATGGTGCGTTCTTGTGTGTAAGTTCACCTTTTGACCTGTTATTGTATCTCTTTGTGCAAACTTACTCAGGGGTGTTCGGTCCTCAGTACAAGATTTCTTCCCGGAGCTTTTATTCATGTTCGATAACTTGGAGTATTGCTTAGCTCTGTACAGTTTAATATAATGTGTATTATGTTTTGTTCTGTGAATTCTGCTCCTCCAACCTGTGTGATTTGGGTATCTTTTGGAGTCATTGGGAGTTTTATGGTTTGATATCTATCATCATTTGAAAATGATCGTTCTTTTTCTCAATTAAAACTCGAATGTCATTTTGTTATTAAGCACAGAATCCAATGGTACACTTCCTGTGTGTTTGTCCAAGTCATCATTTGATTCCTTTCAAGTTATTTTAGGCTACTGGTTAACTTTTAAGAGCACCTGCTTGGATATGTTATGTACACCTCTGGGGTCGTTGCTACTTGATGCATCAAGGTAGTTTTGCATGTTCTTTTAATCTCCATTGATGATGTTAAACTGAAAACTGTAATATACTGCATGAAAAGTTTGTAGTCCTAAGAATGTAGGATTTTTCTGTATACTTTCTGTTTTCAATATGGCTGACAAATTGAGCATACCACATCATTGCAAACATGTATTGCTAGTTACTGTATCTAGTGTAGATAGACTGCAGGTCGTATTCTTAACTTAGTTAAAATGGATATTCTTGGTTTACCGAGAAAAGATTGCCTAACAGTTCTTCTGGTGGTGTCTCAACATGTGAGAAGTTGATGTCTTATGATGCATTTTTCTGTGACAGAACAATTGACCTAGCTGTGGCAAAAAACCAAAAGCCATTGATTGTGCAGGAGATTCCACAACTTTTGAAGAAGGTCTGTTTTATTGTGTTGGCAAACCAAAGGTCAAAGTTTTTTCTACATTTTCCATATTCGATCTGTTTACACTCAAGATTGGACTTGGAGGCATTTTCTTAAATGTAAAATTATGTGAAATTTATCTCAATTTCACTTGTTTGCACCTTAATACTTGTTTGCAGAAGGTGCTTTTGATTCCCATTTATTTGTTTCTTGTTGTCCATAAGGCCTTTTATTGTGCTTACTGTTTTTATTAAGTTAAAGATGTGAAGCTCTATTGTTGGGAGTGGAAAGTGCTTGGTGGTATCCAGTAAGGCCATTTGCATAATAGCTCAATTTAGTGAGAGAAGTTGATCCATCTAATTAGCTGAGAATGATGTAAATATTAGGTTGCTGGTTTCTATCCACAGTGTTACTTCTTGACCCATCTATTTAGCTGAGAACGATGTAAATTGTACGATCCTAGTTTCTCACATGATTCAGTTTGTTGTATCGAAAGCATTTTCTGTGGTTTCATGTGTCTTTTGCATTTGTTTAGTTGATGTCTGATTTTCTGTCAGTGACTAAATCCCCGTTGGATCGAGACAGTTCTTTACTGGAGCCTGCATATACTCAAAAAGGCACTCATGAGTGAGTAGGGAATTCATAGCACTATATTGAAGTTATGGATGATAAAGTTTGAACTTCTACCCTCCTTGCTTGCATCTTTAACAAAGCTGAGGTTGACCGTTGATTGCATGCTTTCTTCCCCTTTTTTCCCCTTCTTAACTTTGATAGTTTTGAGGAAATCGTTTTCCTTTCCCTTCTGTTTATATTTCTTTCCCCTTTCAAACTTTATGTATATAGAAATTCATGTATACATAGTATTACATATGCGCATATGTACATACAATTTTTTCTCTTAAAATGTCTCTGATTATTCAAAGACCATAAGTAGGACAATGAGAAATGGATGGAGGTGCAGAAATTTAACTGTCCAAAGGCATTCCTTCATCAGCTCTGCAACTTACAGCAGCAGCATACTCATCTCTGATATGTACGACACATTTCAAGTACTCCTCCAAGATCCATCCACGGTATCAAGATTTGTGGCAGTCCTTTGTGCTTCTTTGTATATGTCATTTGATGGTATTGGGAAATCATTAACCACACCATTAGGGTTTACATCATCAGTTGACACACCACTGAAAACTGGGAGCACCATCAGGAAGAGAAGAGTCATCAAGAGGTGGAGGGTGTTCATCAAGAGGTGGAGGGTGTTCATCAAGAGGTTGTGGAGGGTCACTGGGGGGACTGTCAACTAGGTGGATGAGGGTCATCAGGAGGAGGTGGAGGATCATCAGGAGGAGGCAGACAATCAAGGTGGATGGGGAGGGCATTGGGAGGCAGCAGACTGTCACCTGGAGGATGAGGAAGATCAGCAAGAAGAGGAGAGTCATCAGGAGTGACATTCACCAGGTGTTGGGGAAGTTTCATCAAAAGGCAGCAGAAGGTCTTTTGAAGGATCAGAGGGCTCATTTGGAAGGGACGATGATTGGCTGGTGGTAGAGGGTGGACAATTTGAAGTTATTGAAGATAATTTCAGAAGAGCAACAGTAAGAATGATCACGACTTGTCCCACTGCTCTCTGAGGAAACTTCCTTGTCAATTGCCATACAACATGCCTTATGCTTCCATCATATACATAAATACACACACATGCACACAAATACATCCAGATTCCACACAAACATACATAGATGCATACATAAGAACTTTATAGGTCCCTGACTCAAAGTGCTTCATCATCTTCATCAAGTGGAGATGGAAGTTCCCAAACAGGAGAGAAAACTATTCCGACAAAACTATGGGGGGCTTCAACATCAAGTCTAGGCCAACATGCAAGAGCTAATTCTAGGAATTGAAAAGTGTCATCCACCATAGGTATACCATATGAGTTTGAGTAATAAATATATACATCACCTTGCATGTATTAAAAGTGCAGGCGAAGCTTGGATCGAATTGGAGGGAATATTTGGTACAAAGACTCAACAATTTTTTATATCACTTTTTGTTTCGTTCTTTCAATTGGAAATGGGTTATTCAACATCATTAGTAGAGCATATTCATAAATTTACGAGCTATCTAGCTGAACTAGCCAGGATGGAGCATCACATCTTGGAATCAAAAGAAGTTGCAGTTCTCTTGAAGAGTCTACCCTCTTCTTACAAGATGATTGTCACTATTCTGTAAAACAAGACTATTCCAAATCTTGACAAAATAATGACAACCTTACAGAATGTGTGTTTGGGGAGAGATCTTCATGGCAAAGGTCCTTGTGTATGCTTGCAGGACAATTTGCATGATATGTGAAAAATTATCAAGGTACCAAAATCTTCATAACTAAAACAAATAACAAATACACCTACATGGCATATTCCAATAGTGTCAATCTATGAGGTTACGAGGGGATTATTAGAAGATGTGAACAACCTTCCACTATTGAGCTCAACTTTGAAGCCAAAATTTGATCAAAGACCAATCAACGAAGTCAAAGATGGTCAAATTTTGGCTAAAATTGTTATTACAACTATCCAACTATGTATAACACTTGGGTGTTCTTGCAAGTATCATTCATAACCACCCTTTACAACCATCCTACTCAATACATATATAAGGAGAGATTTTGCACATAGATCCTTAGTTTTGCCAATGCCAATCTTGGGAGCTAAAGAAGTTGTCGTCTCCAAATAAGTATTATCCAACTTCTAGTCTTGTTCTTGTCTAGCTCCTTATTCTAGTCTTGTCTAGTCTAGCTTTTGTATGTATTATCTTGTCATCTTGGAATCTCATAGTACGAGATCTTATCTAGTTCCATCTTGTATGAAGTTCATGAAAGAGGCCGCGGAGAGCTATGTCGTGGTGTGCTTGCTTGCTCCAAACGCTAAGGGAGTGGGCTGTTGCGTGAGGAGAGCGAAAGTAGAGAGAGAAACCTGCGCAGAAATTTGGAGAAGAAGATGGAGAAGCTGAAGTAGAAGAAGTCCCAATCAAGTTATGAGAGATTTGGGACCAAGTCTTATTGATAAGTGACTTTTAGGTCATTAGGGCATGTTCACACATCGCCAATGACCAAAGGTCATAATAATAATGTAAATGCTTATAACTCCCCAATTTGGGGTCCAAAAAATATAACAAAAATATGTCTGGAAAGCTCTCGAAGAGAGCTTTCAGATGGAAAGGTCAAAATATACAAAACGAGAGTCCTTGGGGCCTTTATCCCCAACAACCTCCCACTTAAAGGACCAAGGAGGCTCCTTTAAGCTAAATAACTCCCACCATCTGTATACATAGCTGATGTTGTGCCTTGGGTAGACACTTCGTGAGAGCATCTGCAGGATTCTGTGAAGTATTGACCTTGATCAAAGTGATAAGGCCATCCTCTAACACCTCTCTGATGAAGTGGTATCTCACATCAATATGCTTTGTGTGAGCATGAAACATGGCATTCTTTGCCAAACATATGGCACTCTCGCTATCGCATCCAAGAACAGGTGCCTTTTCAGGTGCCTTTTCAGGCATCCCAAACTCACTGCAGAGGCGGGCTAACCAAATGGCTTCTTTGGAAGCCTCTGTGGCTGAAATATATTCAGCCTCTGTAGTATTTAGTGCAACTATCCTCTGAAGTCTAGAGCACCATGAAATAGCTCCACCTCCAAGGATGTATACATAGCCACTTGTGGACTTGCGTGTGTCCCCATCACCTGCCATGTCTGAATCACAAAATCCTTTTAACTCCAATGGACCCATTCTATAACATAAGCATTTACGTTTGGTCCCTTTCAAATATCTCAAGATAGATTTGACTGCTCCCAATGAGCTCTACCAGGATTAGCCATGCTAACAACTCCCACTGCATGAGCAATGTCTGGCCAAGTGGCAACCACAGCATACATACATAAGTGAACCACAAGCTGATGCATATGGAACACTCTTCGTGTAATTGGCTGCATCATCATCTTTGGGACAGTCATCCTTGGAAAGCTTAACATGTGGCTGCAATGGCACTCCAAGAGGCTTAGCATCAGCCACATTAAATCTGTCCAGCACTTTTTCAATGTACTTTTCTTGGGATACCTGCAAAGTATGCTGCTGCCTATCCCTTTTTATACGCATACCAAGAATATGCTCAGCTTCCCCAAGGTCTTTCATTGAGAATGCAGAGTTCAACTGCTGTTTTAGAGCATTCAGAGTGCTCTTTTTCTTCCCAGCCAGCATCATATCATCTACATACACTACAAAAATAATTGAGCTGCCATCTTCATCCTTTTTGGTGTACAAACAGTGATCTGCATGGCTTCTTTTAAACCCATGTTTGAGCATAAATGCATCAAACTTCTTATACCATTGTCTGGGGCCTGTTTCAGCCCATATAAGCTCCTTTTCAGTTTGCATACCAGATGCTCTTTTCCAGGAATGACATATCCTACTCGCTGTTTCATGTACAGCTCTTCATCTAAATCACCATGCAAAAAGGTTGTTTTAACATCCATTTGGAATAATTCCAAGTCCAAGGCAGCTGTGAGAGCAAACAACACACGTAAAGTGGTCATTTTCACCACTAGAGAGAACACTTCTTGTTAACCAATGCCCTCTTTTTGGGCATATCCCTTAGCAACCAGCCTTGCCTTATACTTGGATTCGCCATCAACAGTTTTGATTTTGTACACCCACTTGTTGGGAATGGCCTTCCTTCCTTCAGGTAACTTAACCAAATCCCAAGTATCATTTGCATGCAAGGCCTTTATCTCTTCCTGCATGGCTAACTCCCACTTCTTCTTGTGCCCACATAGCTTTGCCTCTTTATAAGTAAGAGGCTCACCCTCATCTGATAACATAATATAATGTATAGAGGGATCATATCTATTCATTGGCCTCCTAGGACGTATAGATCTTCTTACCCAATGATCCACATTACCTGGCAATGGATCTACATCAGGAGGTACATTAACTTCTTCATTGTTAACGGGCTGCTGTACATCATTTCCAGCCCTGTTTTCAGCATGAATAGGTGGCTGCATATGCCCTTCAGGAGCATCATTTTGCTGTCCAGCATCATCTGGCTCAATAACCACGGGCCCATTGTCATTTCCAGCCATATGTGGTGCATCCGGAGGGTTCATATCAGATTTAACTGGTGGCTGTACATGCTGAAATTTGACTCTTTTATGGTCATCTTTAGAGGCACATTGTTTTTGAGCTTCCTTGCCTCATTAAATACAACATCTCGGCTGCGTATTACCTTCTTGAGTTGAGGTAACCAAATCCTGTAGCCCATTTCACCTTCATCTCCATAACCCATGAAGATTCCTTTCATGGACTTTGCATCTAACTTGCTTCTCAACTCAGGCCTTATATGCACAAAAGCATCACAACCAAAGATGCGTAGATGGTCATATGAAGCTGGTTTGCGAGACCAAACCTCTTCTGGAATGCCACCTTTGAAGGACACATGAGGGGATCGATTGCAAACATGAACTGCAGTTTTCAAAGCCTCTCCCCAAAATCCATGAGGGAGATTAGCTGTGGACAGCATGCATCTCATCCTCTCACACAAGGCAGTCCGGTGCGTTCGGTGCGTTCAGTTCGGTGTGTGTAAGGTGCGAGGACCGAATGGTATGCGGAGGTAAGGTGAGTAAGGTGCGTCGTTTATATATATATATATATATATATATATATATATATATATATATATATATATATATATATATATATATATATATATATATATATATTAAAAAAAAAAAATAAAAAAGAAAAATCTAATACTTACAAATATCAAATCACAATCCTACATTGAAGTTTGAACCATGTGGCATAATTTCATAAATAATGAAACACAATATAATCAAGGGAGAAATTTATGAACTCTAATAAATCATATGACATAAACAATAGATATGAAGTCAGAAACTCTGCATACTGTCAAATGTCCAATGTCAAAAAGTATGAATCTAGAAAGTAACATGATACATGATACATCAATGATCTGACATGAATCATGATACATGTAACATCTGACATGAATCATGATACATGTAACATCAATGATCATACATATGTCATGGTAACTCATAAACATCTGTCAAGAAGTCTGAATCTACTATCTACTCCATATCATCTATGTCAAAGGACTCGTCTGATGATGGAAGAGAAATATCATCTCTAGGAATGACATTCCCTTCATCATCATACTCTAGATCCACAATAGGAGCCATCTCTGCAAACTCATGATCCTTTGGTGCATGCTCCACAATGTCCTCGAGCTCTTCCTCTTGACACAATGGGCTTGCCTCTACGTCGAGGACGCATTTTGCGTCTCCTACTATAAACAGGTGCTGAACTCGTAGATGGACTCTGCTCCTCGGGTGGATCACTCTGGCGCCTAGAAATAGCACGGGATCGTGCTCTCGTAACTCTCCTATCAATGCTCTCAAGCTCTGAATGAAGCATCCTGTAAATCTGCTCCTGCTCATCACCAACATGAAGCACTCTCAAAATCAACAGGTGAAACCTGAAAAAACAAAGCAAATATTAAGAATATTATAATTTATCACATGACACATAAGAAAAAGTTAGAATTTAGAAAGTGTATACACAAATTATAATTACCAAAATTATTACCTACCTCGGACCTGTAAGTGATCATAATGAACGTAAAAGCGTAAATTGGCCTTACAAAAGACCACACGATGCAACTGCTCCACACTCAAACAATTGCGGAGTTTGGTGTGCACTAAAGAAAATGCACTCCAATTCCGTTAGCATGGACTAGAAGAGCAATCCTACATTGTACAATAATTAATCATTAAACTTTATTATTCATGAACATTGGATTATAATTATTATTTATGTAACAATTACAAATAACAAATGAGAAATCAAATTTCAATATAGATAATAGGTATTAATACCGTATTATGTATACCTGTGACAATACCCTGAGCGCATGCGGTGCAATGATAAGGTGAACATAACCGTAATGATTCCACCACTCAAGAGGTCGAGATGTGACATCTTGCCTCAATGAGATGGATCTAGCATAAGCAATACCAACATTGCTCATGTAGGTTGAAAAATCCCTATCAAATGCCACCTGCTGAACAGGACTCATAATGCGCTCCATGTATAAGTCCTTCATATGACGCATGTGTGGCTGCGACCATAAACGTGGACCCTTAAAGTAAGAGTGTAAAAGTAATCATAAATAAATTTTTAATCATCAATGTGGTCATGCATAAAGTAATAATTAATAATTAAAAATTCAAATATATCGAGAAGTCGATAGAGTCATCACGGATGAAATAGCCTCCCGCATCCGTGTGTACATATGGTATAGAAGGCCAAGTGTGGATCCCTCCATATCAGCAAAACGTAGTACGATATGAATCGACCGCAAGACAGGTACAATATGCTCTATCTCTTCCCAAAAATCAACATCGAAAACCTTCCGCTGCACAAAATTTGCTTGCTCTGTGCGTCCTCTGGCCATGGCCCGCCATCGAGGGTCTGTAACTGTCAAGCGCAATGCGTCCATGCATAAATGTAATCTAGAGAAGACATGGTATACATAGCCAAATCGGGTCTCTGCTGGACGAATCAACTCTTTTTTACTATAAGCCCGAAAAATAGCTAGTGCTTGGTGATTCTTACGTATGAAAGAAATCACCTTTTTGGCATCACTAACAACAGGAGATAGCCAAGGGAGCTTCCCTATATCCTCAATCAATAAATCTAAACAATGTGAAGCACATGGAGTCCACACAATGCTAGGAAACTAAGCCTCTACCAACTCTCCCATTCTCTTGCACTGTGAGGCATTATCGGTGATAACTTGTACTACATTTTGCACACCGATTTCCTCAATGGCACTTTTGATGTGCTCAAATATAAGCTCTCCAGTGATGCGTGTGCCGGCATGACTACAATCAATGGCCTTAAGAAAAAAGGTGCCCAAACAACTAGAGACCATTATGTTTATGATATGGCGGCGTCGAATGTCACTCCATCCATCGGATAGAATGGAGCAACCATATGTCTGCCACCCCAATCTAATAGGCTCTAGAAGTTTCTCGATTCTCTCTCTCTCTTCTATGAGCATCGAGGTACGCAACCGCTTATAATCAACCCCATGCCAATCATCAGAAGGGCCTACTTGAGCTATTGCTTTTACCATTCTCTTCCATGCATCCGTGCGGACAACATTGAAAGGAATGTTGCACTCAAGTATGCAGCGCTCTATCTCTATGTCAGCTACTCTTTGGTGTTGCTTCTGCAAGCCACTGGATATGTAAGAGGATTGAATAGAGGACTGCGATGCTTTGAATCTTTGAGATGATTGTCCTTCCAATGGAACATACTCTTCATTCTCATCACGTTTAGAAGAAGTCCGACTTCTCAATGTGCTAGCGCTAAGTCCTATATCCTCGACCTCTTCTAATATATCCTCAGAGGCTACAACAAACTCACGACGACGAGCTTCTTTAGCATCTTGAGCAAGCTTATGCTCTTTGCGCACAATTTCTGCAATCTCTTGTGGGACTTGTGTACACCCAGTAATGCCCAATCCTCCTAGTCCGGATACATGTCGGATAAGACGTGTAGTTGTGGTACTGAAGGACTTGCCACAATACTTACACATCCATCTCCTTGTACCAGTACCAGATCCGGTATTATTCACCAATTCATTATTGCTGGTATGGATGCTCCATAGAGGTGAAATCCCACAAGGCATGGTGAAATACTTGAAAATTTGCTCTCCCTCTCAATATATATGTGGCTCTCAATGAAATCTCTCTCTCTCTCTCAATGAAATCTCTCTCTCTCTCTCTCTCTCTCTCGACTTCGAAGTCTCTCTCTCTCTCTCTCGTCGAGTCTCACAGAAGAGGGGGCTTGCGAAGGGGGCTTGCGAAGGGGGCTGAGGGTAGTGGGCAGTGGGCTGAGGAGGGCTTAGAGGGCTCAAATGTGGGCTCAAGGAAAGCTCAAACGCTCGGCAGAATCAGCAGATCGGGCGAATTCGTCGTCTGTATAAGTTATAGTAGGTCACAAATTTTTAACAGACCTGTAACCGCGAATTTTTCGCACCGGACAGCACCGAACACACCGTACGAATGGAACAAAAAAATAAAGCGGTGCGGCGCACCGAATCTACTATGCTCTCACATAAAGTCCTATTGTACCTTTCAGCCACACCGTTGGAAGAGGGGCTGTATGGGACTGTTAGCTCCCTCTTAATACCAAGATTTTCACAAAATCTATTGAATTCAGCACTTGTAAACTCACCCCACCCCCATTATCTGTACGTAAGCATTTCAACTTTCTACCTGTGTGGGTGGTCACAAATGCATGAAATTTCTTGAATGCAGCAAAGGCTTGATCTTTAGATTTTAACAAATATACCCAAAGCTTCCTAGAGTAGTCATCAACAAAAGAAACAAAGTAAAGAGCACCCCCCATACATTTTGTGGGCATGCTACAAACATCAGAATGAACAAGATCAAGCACATTAGACTTACGAGAGAGACCAAAGTAGTAGGAATTCTTTACTTGCTTACCATATTGGCGTTCATTACAAAAATCAAGTTTTGAGCCTTTAGCATCAAACTTGTCCAAATTACATAGTTTATCAAGGCCTTTTTGGCTCATGTGGTCGCCATAATTCCATATGTGAATGGATTCTAGCCAAAGCAATAAACTTGCCCAACAAGGCTTTACCATGCAAGCAATAAAGAGTCCCTTTCTTTGTACCTATAACAATCAGCCTAGAGTCTTTGCTAAGCTTCCATGACCCCTTCTCAAAGAGCGTACTATATCCATGCATATCCATTCGCCCAACAGACAATAAGCTTTTCTTGATGCTTGATACATACCTTACATCATGCAAAACCAGCTCATTAGTACCATCCACTGTGAGATGCACTGTGCCAATACCTTGAATAGAACAAGCATGGTAGTGAGGTAGGCCCTTAGGCTCATGTCACAGGTCCATGGTTCCATAGTCCCAGTCATGTACAACATTAATTCCAACAATCTTCCATATTGACAAAACATGAACATACCACAACTTAATCATAAAAATGATGAGATAAAGATAGAGAAAGAATAGACGACATGTGTAAGGTTTTACGTAAGCCATCGCTTACTCATAGTATCATATATACCAATGTTCAATGTACAATGTGGGAGCAAAACTCTCAACCACTCTATGTGATGAGAAATAGATGAGTGAGTGAATGTACAATGTAACAAACATATTCAGATGTATGGACAGTACTCTGAATATACATGAGATGTGTGACCTTATAGGTTATAGAAGAGTGAATATGAGTGACGAAAGAGGAAGGATCAATGTGAACGGAAATCCTCAAACTCAGGTGAACACACCTTCTTAAACACCTCATAAAATATGCATAAAGCATATAAGTACTGATTCTCTTTTACCTATGCCAAATAGGACTCCTTCTGATATGAACGCCACGACCTCCATAAACTTCAAGTAGTACCTGTGTGCATAAAGAGAATATGTACCTGAATACTTAACATAAGATGTGAATCTTATGTTAAACTCCATCTAATGTCTTTGAAGTAGCCAGATATCTTCTTGTAGAAGACAATCTTCAACCTAACATCTTCTTGTAGAAGATGATCTTCAAATACGCCATGTAGATGGTCCCATCCAATGTCTTTGAAGTAGCCAGACAGCTTCTTGTAGAAGACAATCTTCAACCTAATATCTTCCTGTAGAAGACAATCTTCAAATACATCATGTAGATGGGCGATCCTCACCATCAAGCTGCTAATAATCAAGTCTTCTTGCCATGAACAAGAGATAACCTCCTCTCCATGAGCTAGAGTGTGAGCACACCCTTCATCTTCTCCAAGAAGAATCACCAAGAAGAACTCCATAGCTGCTCCTCAACATGCTTCAAGTTAGCACCATGGCTGCCCCATGTGCTAGAAGAAACACCACCTCTACTGAGGTCCAAGCTCCAAAGCTTGTGTTGATCCTAGGTGAAGGATGTTTTGATAATGAGCCTTATGGCTTCTTTTATAGTATTCGTGTACTTTGAAAAGCAAACCTCCAAAAGCGAATAAATCCACGATCGCTATGCGATCTCTAATAAATCAGAAACGCTGTCCGTTCGTCTTTTTACCCGCGTTCGTTGTCCTCTAATTAAAGCAAAATCAATGTCCAAAAATTAAATCACGAACAGCGCCGCTGGAGTCGAGACTTGAACCCGCGTGGGCAGGTTGAAAGGCTTTTCGCCTAGCCAAGAGCACTTGCCGCTTTTCTTGTACAAAGGATGATAACAGATGCTACACATGCTGTGATCTGAGAGCATGACCAACTTTTGACAAATAGGACATTGTTTCCAATAATCCCCCCCTGCAATGTCATATTGGTACAATCTGAATTGAATCTGCAAACTATCAAAGCTGCAAACTATTACAAGCTTCAAGCTTGTACTGTCGTACTTCAGAAAAAAAAATCTTCTTCAAAACTGAATTTGACTTTCCTTCAAAAATTTGAACTTGCTGAATATGAACCATAATACTTGAGAAAATATGCAAACTAGATATCCAATAGTGTACTTATCAAGCAATCACTGCTTGACAACAAATATAGCATGAGTTGTCTTTGAACCTGCTATATCCTGTCTTCAAGAACCTGAAAACATGCACTAGGATCCATATATTTGCATTTACCTTATGACAAAGGTTTCTCAACGTACTTCTGCTGCGTCATGTAAATACACTAAACAAAATCAAGAACTGAATCCTGGAACCTGTGACTGTCAACTCACAACTTAGTGTATTATGAACACTGCTGGTTCATCTCTGACTGTACTCAAGTCATGTCAACTCATCTCAATTGAAATCAACTGAAATATGAGTCAAAAAATCTATGATGTCATCATGTCTTCATCCTTTAAATCCTTCATACCTCTTTCCTTCAGAACCTGGTATAAACATATATGTGCGCACTTTTGAAATATACCTTTCTGAAATATCAAGTTTCTCTTTAAATAGAACTCTGGAACCTTCTCCTGAATAGGAACATCCTAACAGGAACTTTCTCCAAACATTCTTCTTCTTCCTTCTTCTTTCAAAGATGGAGTATAAAGAGAACCTGACAAAGGAAATATAGGAATACCTGAAATAGGAATACCTGAAGGTATGAATCTGCATTCTTTCACATATGGCTGAAAATAAGTCTTTATGTTTAATCACCCCCCTGGATGACTTAACACTAGTATCCAAAATTCTTCAAATATATCAGACTTTATGAAATCTGGAACGTCTTCCTTCTTTCAATAAATCTGATGTTCAGTGAACAATACCTGTATCTGGAACAAAATCTCGGAATCCTTTTTATTAGCACTGTACACATGCCAATAGCTTTCCATGTCATTCCTCAGCTTTCCAAATTATAGAATAAGGTTAGCTGATCCTAACATAACAAAACCTTGCCGAAAGCTTTATAGGATTCATAAGCTTCAGTAACATAACAAGTATCTTCTATCTCTCTGCAACACAAATCTGATAGAATCTGAATCTTTGACTTATTTCTCCATTGTTAAGAATCTTTACTAACAAAGGATAGAGAACTGAATCATAATTACTCAAGATCATACAAGATCATTCAAGATCAATGATCTCTCTTGTGTAGAATCTGCTCTTATCAAACCTTTATGACTGAATGTTTGATTTGCTACATGAATGTCTCTAAGTGTCCATGCTTCTTAAAAAGTTGTAAAACTTTTCTTCAAACTAATCCTTTCCAAGAATCTGCAATTCTTACTTGAAACATAAGTGGACAAACTTCTCACCTTGAGAACTCCAAAAGCTGCATACTTCATAACTTTCATATTTTACCCGGGTGAAATGTGATAGTACCTGCTTGATTTTCTTTTGGCTAACTCCACTTTCAATCAAGTGTTAGGATTTGATGGAACAGCTTTTTGAATACAAACATGTATCCAAAAGTCTAGACAATCATAAAAAGTAGATTCTTCAACTGACTGGTACATCAACAAGTCTGAATTTTTTGAAGTTTCTGAAAGTACTGAATATGAGGTAACCTTTTCCAAACATAAAACCTCAACCCAAGTCTTCAACATCTGCTACAAAAAACTCTTTTACCTCAAGAGTTAGATAAAGAAGAAATATACTTCTCTGCAACTTGTCATATATCAAGTAGCTCTGTATTGACATTCCAAGAATTCTTTGAGGGAACATATAAGCTGCCTGCTTAAAAGCTTCATAACTCATATACATATGAGTCAAAACATATATGTGCTGCTTTTCTTTCTCTCAATGCAATTCTTTGTCAAATCTACTAAATCATGACCAAGTGTAATCCAAAACAAGAAACTGCTTCTTCTTTAAACAAGATGTTCTCGTAGACTTGTCTTTGGGTGTAGAGGATAATATAGGAAAAGTATATGGAAAATATATGAGAAAAGGAAGTCTTACTTTTCTTTTGGAAATGATGAACTTTCTTCTTCTGCATCTTTCTTCCACCTGATGATGTCAACATTTTCAAATTTCTCTTCCATACCTTTTGTTCTCTTCATCTTGAAGTAGCAAACACTCTTGACTTCTTCGAATGAACTTTTCTCTTCCTCTAGTGCTTAAGAGTAAGAGACAAGACAAACTTGGTATACAAATGGAAGTTGAATATAGAAACATGTTTTATCATCACCTCATATCTCTGAATCAAAATGTTGTTTCAAATGTCTGAAATGACTAAATTCACCAATCTTTTGTCTGAATGATGAATTGCCCTTCTAGAGTTACCTTCTCTAGATACATTTTTACCTCGATATCCAACCAACTTACAACAGAAAATTGGCTGAAAAAACTCATCTCATCTCTGCACTTGTCTTCTTAGATGAACTTTCTTGCCATGAAAGAGATCTTTCAAATCCCTCTAGAAAAAACCTCTAGATACCTGTTTTGATGTAGCCTTTAACTTTCAAAAGATGAAAGTGTATAAAAGTACTCCTTGAATTTCTTCAAATCTCTTCATAACTTCTCTTCTAAGATATGACCTGCAAATGATAATCTGATAGTAGAAACTGAGACCTGTGATTTGATGTTGATCTGATTCCTTCATCTTCTCTAAACCATTGTTCTTCCTTGAATTTGAAGTAGCCTTCTCTTCATCAAGTCTGGGTCTTCAAACAATACTTTTGTAAAGTATTTGCATACTCTTCCAAAAATATTCGGCTGCTAACAGATCATCAACTTCATACTCCACATTGATGAATACACATGTAACTGAATTGTCTAATTCTCAAATCTCTACTCATCTAGATTAAGTGTGTATGTCAAATGTCAAATATTAGAAGATGCTTTCAAATCATATGTTGTAAAACTGGAATTCTAGGAACGTGGGATTATGAATGAGCCTTAATGCATTGATGCCAAAGATCTAAAGTTCTGAAACCAAAACCTTAGTGCTCTGATACCAAATGTTGGAAGTGAGGTAGGCCCTTAGGCTCATGTCACAGGTCCATGGTTCCATAGTTCCAGTCATGTACAACATTAATTCCAGCAATCTTCCATATTGACAAAACATGAACATACCACAACTTAATCATAAAAATGATGAGATAAAGATAGAGAAAGAATAGACGACATGTGTAAGGTTTTACGTAAGCCATCGCTTACTCATAGTATCATATATACCAATGTTCAATGTACAATGTGGGAGCATAACTCTCAACCACTCTATGTGATGAGAAATAGATGAGTGAGTGAATGTACAATGTAACAAACATATTCAGATGTATGGACAGTAATCTGAATATACATGAGATGTTTGACCTTATAGGTTATAGAAGAGTGAATATGAGTGACGAAAGAAGAAGGATCAGTGTGAACGGAAATCCTCAAACTCATGTGAACACACCTTCTTAAACACCTCATAAAATATGCATAAAGCATATAAGTACTGATTCTCTTGTACCTATGCCAAATAGGACGACTCCTGATATGAACGCCACGACCTCCATAAACTTCAAGTAGTACCTGTGTGCATAAAGAGAATATGTACTTGAATACTTAACATAAGATGTGAATCTTATGTTAAACTCCATCTAATGTCTTTGAAGTAGCCAGATATCTTCTTGTAGAAGACAATCTTCAACCTAACATCTTCTTGTAGAAGATGATCTTCAAATACGCCATGTAGATGGTCCCATCCAATGTCTTTGAAGTAGCCAGACAGCTTCTTGTAGAAGACAATCTTCAACCTAATATCTTCCTGTAGAAGACAATCTTCAAATACATCATGTAGATGGACGATCCTCACCGTCAAGCTGCTAATAATCAAGTCTTCTTGCCATGAACAAGAGATGACCTCCTCTCCATGAGCTAGAGTGTGAGCACACCCTTCATCTTCTCCAAGAAGAATCACCAAAAAGAACTCCATAGCTGCTCCTCAACATGCTTCAAGTTAGCACCATGGCTACCCCATGTGCTAGAAGAAACACCACCTCTACTGAGGTCCAAGCTCCAAAGCTTGTGTTGATCCTAGGTGAAGGATGTTTTGATAATGAGCCTTATGGCTTCTTTTATAGTATTCGTGTACTTTGAAAAGCAAACCTCCAAAAGCGAATAAATCCACGATCGCTATGCGATCTCTAATAAATCAGAAACGCTGTCCGTTCGTCTTTTTACCCGCGTTCGTTGTCCTCTAATTAAAGCAAAATCAATGTCCAAAAATTAAATCACGAACAGCGCCGCTGGAGTCGAGACTTGAACCCGCGTGGGCAGGTTGAAAGGCTTTTCGCCTAGCCAAGAGCACTCGCCGCTTTTCTTGTACAAAGGATGATAACAGATGCTACACATGCTGTGATCTGAGAGCATGACCAACTTTTGACAAATAGGACATTGTTTCCAATACTTACATCATGCAAAACCAGCTCATTAGTACCATCCACTGTGAGATGCACTGTGCCAATACCTTGAATAGAACAAGCATGGTTATTTCCAAGATATACATGTCCATGGCTGCCTGCATGAAAGGTAGTAAAAGTTAAAACACTCCTTAATAAGAGTTACATGAAACGATGCACCTGAATCTACAATCCATGTTTGTGACAAAGCATCATTCACAGTAAACAAGGCATCAATCAAATCCCTCTTTGTGATCTGCATATCTTGTGCACGCATAAGATGCACTTGATTTACAGGTGTGGTATTTTCATAAGTGGCTTTCAACTTCTCCCATACCTCAAAAGCAATTGTAAGGCTTTTCAAATCCACTAAGATTTTCATATGATACAACCATCTTGATGTAAGTGATGGCCTTCTTGTTTAGGTTCATCCATGCTTCATCTGTCATATCTTCAAGCTTGACTTCCTCAAGAGCCCCTTCACAATCTTTAAGAAAGAGAATGCCCAACATTCTCTCTTTCCACAAATCGAAACCATTACCTTCAAATCTCTTGATCTCAAACAAGCTTTTGACATCAGAGGAGGTAGAGGCCATGTTTGCACGCTAAGAGCTTCAAAATCTCACCAAAAAAGGTAAAATTCACCTTTTGTCCTGTGCGCGATTACGTTACGAGACTATAGCTGAGAAATTAAGCCCAAAAACTGTTCAAAACTTGCAAAAATCAATTTCTGAAATTTTTTGCAGAAAATTTCAGAAAACTCAGGCAAGTTGTAATTGCATCAAAAACAAAAAATTTGTTGTTTTTCAACCACGAAAGGCATACATAGATGCAAAACCAAGTCAATGGGTGTTTGTTTTCACAAAAGCCCCAATTTTTTGCAGCAATATGACCTGTAAAATCAGAGAAATGACATGTTGTAATAAATTTCCAGCAAGTATGCACTTCCTCAATCTTTGCACTTGTCCTCCCACTTGAAATGAGAGAGAATTTATGCCACAAAAGACCTGTAGATGAAAAAATCAGCAATGTGGATGCTGAAAATGACCTGTGGGGATACAAAAGGAAGAATAGAAGAGATTCTTCGCGATGAAACTCTCTAAAAAGCGCAAAATTTGCTTCAACTTTGCTCCGGGCTGAAGTAATCCTCCAAAAACAGCATTTTTATCGCAAAAAAAGAAGGTTTTTCGCGATGAAATTCTCCCAAATGCAAGAAAACACCTTCAGCTTAACATAGGCTTAAGTAGAAAAGCAATTGGAGCAACTTTATCGCGATACAACAGTTCAAGGCTCTGATACCAGTTGAAAGAGGCCACGGAGAGCTACGTCGTGGTGTGCTTGGTTGCTCCAAACGCCGAGGGAGTGGGCTGCTGCGTGAGGAGAGAGAAAGTAGAGAGAGAGACCTGCACAGAAATTTGGAGAAGAAGATGGAGAAGCTGAAGTAGAAGAAGTCCCAATCAAGTTATGAGAGATTTGGGACCAAGTCTTATTGATAAGTGACTTTTAGGTCATTTGGGCATGTTCACACATCGCCAATGACCAAAAGTCATAATAATAATGTAAATGCTTATAACTCCCCAACTTGGGGTCCAAAAAATATAACAAAAATGTCTTGAAAGCTCTCAAAGAGAGCTTTCAGATGGAAGGGTCAAAATATACAAAAGGAGAGTCCTTCGGGCCTTTATCCCCAACAGTTCATCTCCATCAAGGGAGATCCTATAATTTTGATATTTCCGGACCTACGGTCCAATTGAAGGATCTCGTGTATCTTGTCTGGTCTACTTATTCATATCTAGTTGTCTTGGATTTTGGGACTCCTTGTATCAATCATATAGTCTTATACCATTCCCTTGCGTAACGTGTCACATGGCACAATATAGTGCTCCCTTGACATGTTATTCCTTATTTTGGATTTTGTAAGACATCTAAAGATGTGAAGGATAGGTTAGAAAATTTGTTTTATTTTTTGAACACTGTAAGAAAGCAATATTTGAAGCATTAACTAGACAATGTGAGAATGAAAAATGGGTTCTGTCCAAGTTCATCTAGCTAGATGAACTTGGATTTTGTAAGACATCTAAAGATGTGAAGGATAGGTTAGAAAATTTGTTTTATTTTTTGAACACTGTAAGAAAGCAATATTTGAAGCATTAACTAGACAATGTGAGAATGAAAAATGGGTTCTGTCCAAGTTCATCTAGCTAGAATTCAAACTTAATTGATTAGTTAGCTAATATTGATGTCTTTATAGAGAATGTGACATTGTGACTATTACTCTGAATTCTTTGCCATGGTCTTATATCTTTCTTGAAAACTTTCTCTAGCATTGATACATGGGCATGTTTAGAAAGCTACAAAACCTTTTGCTTAAGGAAGAACAATCTAGTCTTAATTTAGATTTGCAAGAGACTATGAATGACCTAGTCCTAACTACGAGAGCAAAAGGAAAAGGTAAAAGCAAGAATAGTAAGAGTAGCTCTAAATCCAAGTAGATTTCCAATTCTGTTTCCAATTCCAAAACTAGTAAAGATCATCTTAAAGTACATATGACCTTAGCTTGTTCCATTCCATTTCATGCTCGAAGTCAAATGCGTTGATTCTTGTGCTAATAACGAGCTCTCATAACTCAAAATGGAAAGTGATTCTATTTTTTTGAAGTTTTGTACGTGCTTGATGTTTTCAAAAATTTGTTATTTGTACGTTCATTAAGAATCATTTGAATGTTGTCACAAAGACATCTCTAATATTTTGACGTGGTAATGATTATTTTAAGCTGCCTTAGCAAGTCAATGTGGCTTGGGGCTTCTACTGGAATTTCGGAGTGTAAGGATGATTTTCTTCAAGGAACAAGCTTGTGTGGTTTATTCTTATCAATGCAAACTTTAGTGTCGCTTGAAGGATCCTTTTATACTATGTGAAATATTGAGAGCTGTGAAGCCTGGCTGAAACATCTGATAGAACCTTTACGATCTGAACTTTTCATTTTTCTACGTTTTAGTTGTAAAATATGTTTGACAAAGGTGATGGTGAACTTGAGATCATGTGCGTCTTATTGTTCTTGTATCATTCCATTGGATAATGAAGAGGATATCTATTGAACTTTCATACATACATTTGGGGGCGGATTTGTTGTATTATGATTATCAATTCAAGTTTCCGCTTTGTGATTTAGAAGGTAGCCTTTCGCATTACGGTCCATTTGAAGTTGTATTTCACAATGCAGCACAAATAGGTGATATGAAATCCATGTCTATGTAATCTGTAAGAGGAGCACCCAAAAAGGCAGATGATATGAAGTTAGTGCTAGTTTAGTATATTCAAGTTGTGAGTAATTTTCAAACAGATGGTTTTGTGGAAGATGCTAGATTGGATCTCTAATTTTAATAGAAAATTTCTGCATGATGCCTATCGCAGAGCTAATCTTTACTCTTGGGTATAACAATCTAATCGAGGGCTTCCTTCATGTTCACTTTTGATCCCGTTATCTGCTACAGCATGTAGTATTCAACTCTATCCGCTGGCGGATTCTTTGTTAACTATTCAGACTATGATTGTTGATATTTAGGTTTGTGAGCACAAGGACAATGAAATGTTTCAACCAGCAATAATGGTTCTTCTCCTCTCAGTCAAGGTAAGGCCCTTATCTTTTTACTTCAATTGTATGTAATGAATAAATTGTAGTGAACCCTAGGAAATGGAACAGGATGGATATTGAATTTAAGATCACTTGAATACTGCATTAACCTTATACATGGACATCCTCATTCGAACTCGTGTAAAGATGAGAGAAATAGGGACATGCATAGTTTTACAGGTTGAAGCACTCAGAGGGACTGTCACAACTTTGTCTTGTACATTTTATTGTTTTCAGCATTAATATGTTGGGGCTGATGTGAAGTTTTGGTTCTCCCTGTTTGTGTTTTTGCAGAATGCAATATGTTTTGGATGGTTTTCAAATGCAGAGGGACAGGAACTTTTGCGAATGTCAAATGAAGTAAGCTTCACTCTCTTTAGTGCTAACTTCTCATTTGCATACATGTCAACGAAAGGCAGAATGTAAACTTTTTTTGGTTGTATATCAATTGGAATCCAGCCTCTTTAATGATTTTTTTAGAAGGCTTATAATCAAATGATTTGTTGCTTTATCTTGCCAGCTCGTTGATTTTTTCACAGGATTGGGGGGTTGGAATCCTGTTGATAGTAGCAAGGCATCTGAGATCATCTCCAAACTAATGCCAAAGTGAGATTTATTTCTAACAGTTTAAAGAAATATATGTATATTTTTTGTGAAATTCCAGGGACTATGGGATTTTATGGTGCTATTTGTAACTTTCATATAAGACATCATGCAGATACAGAGCTACAACCATATTATTTTATGGGATCTATTTAGTCATATCGCTGGAGTTTTACAATTGTTTATACTTCTTCACTGAAGGACTCAATTATTGATTGAATCTTAGAAGCTACTTATTTTGGTTAAAGTGTCAAAATTTGTCCTCTAGAATTAAGTTGAACTTGAAGCCATGATCTTATTACTCAGCCAAATAGCTGAACACTTCTGACATTTAGGAAATTCCTAAAAGTTCTATTAAATTTTAGTTGAATTCTCATGTCTGATCATGTTACTATTTATGGTTTGTACTATCATGCTAATGCAGCTTTATGGCATTTATCAATTGGGATGACAAGTTAAAACTCATTGTTATTACATTTTTGCTGCTTATCCGGTTTTCCTTCTCCATGCATGCTATATGTTGATTGGATCAGCTGCCCAAAAATATTTATGCTGATATAAAATATGGAAGCTGAAGTTCAGAGCCTTGTCTTCTTGACATGCATTGATGGCGTAAAACATAGATTTGGTGGGCATGCTACATACATTTGAATAGACAAGGTCTAATATACAAGACTTATGAGACAAACTAGAGTAATAGGAATTTTTCACTTGCTTTCCATATTGACAATCATTACAAAAATCTAGCTTAGTGCTTTTAATATCAAGCTTCTTCAAGTTACAAAGTTTGGATAGACCCTTTTGGCTCATATGGCCAAGTCTTTTATGCCATAATTCCATATGAGAATTAATCTCAGCCAATGCAATGAATTTGCCAAACAAGACCTTTCCATGTAGGCAATACAAAGTTCCCCTTTTCGTGCCTTTAACAATCAGCCGTGACCCTTTGGTCATCTTCCATGAACCTCTTTCAAATAAAACGCTGTAACCATGCATATCCATTTGCCCAACAGAGCGCAAACTCTTCTTGATTCATGGGACATATCTTACATTATGCATGTTCAGCTCATTTGTACCGTCTATCGAAAAATGCACAGTGCCAATACCTTCAATGGGACACGCATGATCATTCCCTAGGTATACATGGCCATGGCTGCCCACATGAAAAGTAACAAAACACTCCTTGACAAGAGTCGCATGAAATGAAGCACTAGTATCAACAATCCATGTTTGGATTAATCCATAATTTATTGTCAATAAAGGAGCAATCAAATCACTTTTAGTGATAGATATGTCCTGTACTCCTTCACCACTTGCTCTTCTCCTTCGCTCTTCATTCAATATAGAACCCCTCACACCATCAAAAGTAAGATTGGGGTTATTTGATAATGAGGCAAACAAGGTCTCCCACGGATCAGGAAGTGTCATAAACAAAAAAATAACTTTCAACTTATCATCGAAGGGAGGCATCCCTGAGTCCTTCAATTGTGATAGAGTACCTGTAAACTGAGACAAGTATTCTAAAGCGCTCTTGGACTCGTCCAATTGCATGCCAACTAATTTCCTCGTTAGATGTACCTGATTAACAGGTGTGGTGTTCTCATAAGTAGCTTTAAGCTTTGCCCACAACTCTGAAGCCGTATTGATGCCTTTGAGGTCTACAAAAATATCATCTGATAGGACCATTTTTATGTAAGTGATGGCCCTTCTATTCAGATTATGCCATCCATCATTTGACATGCCTTCCGGCTTTCCTTCTCCCAACGCCATGTCACAATCTTTGAGGAAGAGAATTCCTTGAATTTGCTCCTTCCAAAGATCAAATCCTGTGTCCTCGAAGCGGCGAATCTCAAAAAGATTCTTCATATCTGAGGACGACGATTCCATGGTTGCACAAATAAGAGGTTAATGTGCTGAAATTTTGGGCAAAATGCACCAAAATCAGGGTACTACCTCTAAAAGTAGTGCACAATGGCTTCAAACAGCTATAGGAGCAAAATGGAGCAAAATTGAGCAGCACAAAATTAGAATTTGAAAATTTATGCAAAAAGTTCAAGCAGGTAAATTTGTGTTAAAAATCAACAAATTTGATTTCTTTTGACCTCAATATGCATAGATAAGGCTATAACGCAGCCTTTAGAACCAAATAGGAGCAAAGCTCCAAATTTTGCTTCAAAAATTTTTGAAATTCTTAAAAAAATACCACAGTTTGCTGTACATAAGCAATTTCTTTTGCCACAATTCAATACATAAAGTACTAGACTTGTGTATTGTTATGACCTGTAAAACACCTGTTCAGACCTGTAAAACACTTGGGGACAGCCTATTATGAGCTGTTGAGATGCCCAATTCCTCTTGGCTCCGGAATAAAGTTCTTTGCGATGAAATCGAGGATTGTCGTGAAAAGTGGGGTTTTCTTTGCTGTACAACACCTGCACAATAGCTCTTAAACCCTAAAAGTGCTTTGATACTAGTTGAAAGGGTTCAAATGTGGTGTTGAGGAGGTAGAGGATTTGCTGTAGTATGTGTATGCCTCAAAAGTAGAGGAGCTGGTTTTGGAATGGAGGGCGATAACAGAAAGTGAGGCAAAACTGCTTGGAGAGAGAGAGAGAAGATAGATAGTCGACCAATTTTGGAGGGGCTTAGAATGAGTGACTTAATCCCAAAGTCTTATTGAGTTATGTTATATAGAACCCTTTTAAGGTTGGCCAAGTTCAAGCCAAGTTCACATTGAACTTGGCCCAAAAATAAAGAATAAGTGACATAGCCTTTATAAATAGGCCTATACACATGTATACACTATAAAGGAGTCATTTAGGACTTTATCCCAACATATTAGACATAATGGAGGTGGTGGATTTCTCAACCATATCATCATCAATTTTCTTGAAGTAAAAATGCATTGAGTGGAAAGTCATTGAGGCACGTAACTCGTCTTCATAATGGAGTTGCAAAACAAAAGGTAAAAAATGTTATGAAACGAGATCATATGGTGCTACACCATGAGGATCTTCTCACGAAATTTGGGTCTAGGGAGTTTTCCTTGGAGCTCATGTGTTGAATTTGGTCTACGCTAGTGCTTTAGAAGATTGCTCTCATTATGAAGTTGATTATAGTAGGAAGCCTACAATTGGTTATTCCAAAGCGTTTTCACAGTGATGCATATGAACATGTCCCTAAGGAAGACAAATTAAAGCATGCTTCTAAATCTAAGAAGTTTCTTTTTATTGGCTCTAATGACTATTCTAAAGCCTATTGACTTATGACCTTGAGAATCACAACATCATGATCTCAAAGAATGTCACATTTGATTTCTATTCGTGTCCTTTGAAGCACCTAAGGTGAAGGATTATCCTTCTACCCTTTAAGGGTGGATCAATTCATAGTGGGGGCAAGTTTGGAGGCTAGTACTTCAAGCAAGATTGGAAGTCGCAATGGCTCAAAGAAAAGAAAGGGAAAGAGAAAACTCGCTTGATTGGCTTTAATTTTTGCTCTCATGGTTGCCTTTAGGAGATTATAAAACTGTTCATCATCCAAGAATCACAAGGACCAAGAGTGGGAAGAAGCTATAAAGTTAAAGATCAAGCTATCCATGACAACAACACTTGGACTCGGGCACCTAGGAAGTCCAATCATGCATGCAAGTGGGTTCATTAAGTCAAGTGCAAGTTTGATGATACATTGGATAAGTATAAGGCTCATTTTTGTACAAGTAGCAACATAACATTGAAAATGAGGAAAGAATTGCTCCCACAAAAATATACACTACCATATGAGTAGTACTTGCACTAAGTGCTCGCTCGTCCATGAGTTAGATATAAAGATTGCATTTTTGAACGAGGATCTTCAAGAGGAAGTCTATGTGGAGAAGCCACAAGGTTTTTTTAGATTCAAGTAAAGAAGATCATGAGTATAAACTCCGAAAGCATGTTATGGACTCAAACAGGCACTATGGATTTGGTGTGAGAAGATTTCTAGATTCTTTGAGGCGAGTGATTTTCATACGAGTTTTGTACATGCAACTTTTTGTTTCTTGATATGGATCCCTTGTTGCAATTGTGATCTTGTAAGTTGATGATCGTATATTCACTAATCTAGAGAATTATCGCGCATAACTTCTTATCCAAGAACTTTATCAGGGCATTGATTTTACTATATAATTTTGTAAATTTACTAGATATTTAGACTCCGGTTTTCACTTCTAGATCCATGTTCTTGTTCGGTTTAAGTCTTGACTCTCATTTTCTTGGCAAGTAAAAAGCAACCGATTGTAGCTCTTTCATCCAAGGAGAGAGTATGGAGCAGCTTGTTTTGTAGCATGCAAGACCATTTGCCTTTGATCTTTATTATTTGACAGTGGTATTTTAATGGAATTGAACTCAAAACCTTTCGGTTAGGAGTGCGACGGGCTAACCACTTCCCCAAAAGCCATGGTTGCATAATCCTCTCTCTTAAGGCATGGTTCAACCATCTTCTACCAAGATTATGTGACATTTCTTTTCCCTTAGACTGAGCATTGCCCTCAATGCTCACTTGTGGACCCTTCTGACTCTCTTGGACCCACTTTCCATGCATGAGCACTTCCACCAACCTCAAACTCCAGTACATGGAACAAATTTGGACCTATCCCACCCTCTGTGGGCGCCCAAATGCCCATGCGCCTTCATCTAAGGCGAGTTTCACACTCACCACGGATAAGCTCTTTTTCCAAGTGCCCACAAAAGAGGCACGACCCTTCATGTTGCCCAATTTCTCAACTAGGCTCTGACACCGATGTTGGGAATTGAACTCACCACCTCTTGATTAAGAGTGCGATGGGCTAACCACTTGCCGCAAAAGCCATGGTTGAGGATTACTTCCTAATCCTCTCTCTTAAGGCATGGTTAAACCATCTCCTACTAGGATTATATGCCCCATATTGACACTGACATTCCTATTTTAGATGTTTCATATCTCTTCCAATTATATTTCAATATCCTTCCATGTACCTACTTTGTGTGCTCGTTCTTTTTACAAGAGTCTGTCCCACGTATGATGTATTTTGTGTAATCTAAATCGAAATGTATATAGACGTTCTCACTTCACTTTTGGTCAAGCTCATTTTTAGTTTATATGTGAGTTTTTCAATTTCATGATCTACTCAATCTTTTGAGTAATCTTTTGAGTTACTTTCTCTGTGTGTGAACTTAGTTTCACTTAGTTTACATTCACATGCGCTCTCTACACTATCACCTGACATATATTTTGATATATAATGCAATAGAACAAACTTTAACTATTGTAAAATACCAACGAGAAAAGAAGTGTGCTGTTCATACAATGACATTTTGGAAATCAAAGATCAGTAATGTCTTATGCAACACTTGCTATGGGTTTGAAAAATATTGCTACAATTTGTTTCATAAAATAAGGTTTATTGGTTTAAGTATCATATGAGAACTCTTTTTTTGGTTTTTTCCTAAAGACTTGGTGCTCTTGCAGGTTTTATCCTCTGTTGACATTGCAAAATGTAATTGTGGCATTGGAAGCGAAGGTTTGTTATTCTTTGTTGCTACCATACTTGATCCAGCATTTATTCAGAACCATTCATCTTGGTTGGTTCATCAGCCAGGATATGAAGCGATGGTTTGTGACTTTTATGTTTTGAAGAAGCCATCTCCTGCTGAAGAATTGGTATGAACTGTCATGTTTTTTCTCCCGTCCTCCCTGTTTCCCACTTTTCTACAACTCCCTGTTACATTTATCTGTTTGCTCATTTGCACTGAAGTTTTGTTCATTGAATCAAGTGTGTTACCTATTTCAGTCATTTTATCATGTCATCAACCATACTCCTGGACTTGAATTATTCGAATTCTAAACTTTTCTGTTTTCATTTTCTAGCGATTGTTCGTTATAAGGACTGATAACCAGGAGACGTCAGCATGCCTAGTAACACCGAATCATGTCAAGTAAGTGAACCAAGTGTTTCTTTTAAGCCTTTGAATCTGTTTAATACATTTTAAGGCTTCCAAGCAAGAGATTTATTACTGTAAATGAGGGTCCGATTCTGCCACTTCGGAATATCAGTGTTTAAGGAGCCTTTTTTTGCAACATATTTGTGGGTTACAAAACCTAAGATTTGTGTGGAATGCCTCTTCTTACAGTATTGTTTCTATGTCAGGCTTTCTTGATGATTGTCTTTTACAAGGAAAGTCACACATTGAGAGAAGGATGCCTATGGGGCGAGAGATGTTCTTTTTTTCCTCTTCTAATTGTGAAATGGCATGTGAATGACCCTCATTTAGGTTTTAATTGTCATTGCTTTTAATATTCTTGGCATTATGATGCTGTAACCAGCTTTTCCAATCACTCTCTCTCTTTCTTCCTCCATCCTCTCTCTCTCTCACACACACACACACACACACACACACACACACACACACACACACACACACACACACACACACATCCCACCCACCTAACCCACCCACCGAATGTGTCAATCACTATACATATAATTGCAAGCACACCCATATGCCTATTTGCCCTCTTATAGCCTCTCATTAGGCAGAAACATGCAGATAGTCACAGAAGTCCACACATACATGCATACATGCACACATACATGTTTACATACATATGTACCTACACATATGTGCAGACACACACACACATGCATACATACATATATACATACATACATACATACATACATGGTTGTTCCATACGGGAACCATACATCTATACCATACCGGTATGGAAGTATGGAACAAGTATGGTTCCCAACCCTCGCTTGTTTCATACGTGACCAAAATTTTACAACAATATATGAAAGAAGAAGTTATGAGAACATTGCTACTAAATACATTCTCCAAAATCATAAGATTTATGACAAAATAAGCAGGATAAGTTCTCTCAAAAATAGGCTGAAAATTTTGAAACACTACATACGTGATTATATCACAAATAAAAGAACATAATAATCATTCCAAGAGACAAAAAGGCCATGAAGGATGGAAGTATGGAAGAAGTATGGTTCCCAACCCTCGCTTGTTTCATACGTGACCAAAATTTTACAACAATATATGAAAGAAAAAGTTATGAGAACATTGCTACTAAATACATTCTCCAAAATCATAAGATTTATGACAAAATAAGCAGGATAAGTGCTCTCAAAAATAGGCTGAAAATTTTGAAACACTACATACGTGATTATATCACAAATAAAAGAACATAATATTCATTCCAAGAGACAAAAAGGCCATGAAGGTGACACATTGTCTGGATGAAGAATGGTATTCATTACATTCTTTGTCAATATCATCATATTCAGCCATACAGCCTTAGAGGTAACAAGCACAATGAAGGGGGCACTTGGATACAGTGGGCTGACCAAAAGCGTAAAGGAAAGATGTCTGCTAAACGAACCAGACGAGTATGGTAACAACCATGCATACATACATACATACATACATACATACATATTTTGGGGGAACAGGGAACTTGTATCAAATATGTATTATGTACAAATGTACAGCAATACATGTGCCTATGAGGGAGAGGGATACAATGGACTGCCTAGCAATCTAGAAAATTGAGTGCATGAAGTTTTGCATAGAAGCTCTCATCTGATCTACAGTTTGCATGTATTCACGGCTTGGAAAACATGAATCCGAATGTGAATGTTGCACGAGGTCTGAGTATGAAGCCCTGCAAGTGGTACGCTTCAAAGAAAATATACATACATACATACGTACGCACCATAGTACAAAACAAGAGATTTAAATCTCGATTAAACATCGGGATTTAAAAGATTTAAATGTTTTAATCGTTGGAATTAAAAATAAAAATCGCGATTTTTATTCTTTTGCAATTTTTGTGATTTTTTTTTTTGGAATTTTTTGTATATACACATATAAAACATTCTAATATATACATATATATCATAAACACTATATATAATGCATGTAATATGGATATAATGCATGTAATATGGATATAATGCATGTAATATGGATATAATGCATGATAATATCTCAAAATAGAGCAAAAATAAATTAAAAAAAAATCGAAAAAAATAAAAATCGCGATTAAATCGTTTAAATCGTTTAGATTTAAAAGATTTTTATTTTATGAAGAAATCGCGATTTTTTTGTACTATGGTACGCACGTACGTATGCACGCACACATGTACGCAGGCATGCACGCACACACGTATGCATGCATGCATGTACGCATGCACGTAGGCACGCATGTAGGCATGCACGTACGCACACATGCATGCATGTATGTACATACGCACATACGTACATACATACATACATACATATATACATACATACATATCATGGAAGGCTGAGCACCACTGCACTCCACTAAGAGGCTATACTTCAGCTAACCTTCTGAGAAGATTAGCCACTGCTGAAGACGAGAACAAGTAATAGACTATTCTAAGAAAGGAGCTAGTCGTGTCTCATGTGTGAAAAGCAGTTCAGGTTCAGACGACTGGGCAGAAGAGCTTTCAGCCCTGTTGTCTATAACCAATATTTGGTTTCCTTCATTTCATGGTGGCGCTCACGTGGATCTTGAGGACCACTTCTGAAGGTTCCTCTCTACTTGTGAGGTCCATGGATTGCAACAGAAGAATCCTTGGCCCTTTTTTCTTCCACCCTGGAAGGTCGGCTGACAAGTGGTACAGCTTGGAAGGGCTGGCTGATGAACTTGAGAACTTGACTTTACATGCGGGTGAACCTTGTTGGAGGTTTCTAGTGGCCAGACTACTAGATACCCGCGACGAGTTCATGATCAAGAAATGGGTATAGAAGTCTCTCCTAAAATCTTTGCAATAAAAGCTTTGAGAGCTTCGTCGATCGGATGCTATGCTTAAAGATTTTGAGTATGTGGCTACATGAATAGAAGATGCTAGAGTCCATTTTGGGGCATACCAAAAGCGCATGCATTATTATCATGTATGATCATGTATGATGGTGCAATATGCATCGTGTATCATATGTAGTATCATGTATTATGCATATATGCATCATGTATTACACATTATATATGCATCATGTATTACACATTATATATGCATCATGTATTATGTATCATCATGTATCATAATGCATCATGCTCTTGTATTATGCATCATAAATAACTATATAGGCAGTATAATGCATTTCTAATTAATAATTATGCTCATGTTGCATGCATTATGCATCATTATACAATTATACATGTTTTTCACATGCTTTGAAATATTAAAATAATCTACCTTCTCGCCATTTCCAAAATTTTCGCTTGAAATATTAAAGTAATTTGCCTTCTCGCGGTTTCCAAAACTTTGGCAACTTGGGAACTTTGTTTTGGATTGGCCCATATTGATCGTTTCCACTATGCCAAGTTACTACGGTCCTTGTGATGGAGGGCTAAGAGGAAGCATGAGTCATGTCTTTTGGGATTATTGATATTTTGAATGCTAGTGGGTTGACCTTGCTAGAGCTGTCATCCTACACATTTCCCAATTCAAGCATACTTATGGTTTCTACGCTCCTTGAAATGCTCCTTTCATGTTGGTGATAGATCATCTTAGGTTTTGGTTCTTATGTTTTAATTGACAATCTAGATATCTTGATATTTGAGCACCAACATATGTTCTCTCAAGCTATTCTTGTTTCTATGCTATGTGATTGTGTTCTTGTGATGCTTCCACTTTCCACTAGAAAATTTTCACACTATATGCTCGCTTATTCATATGACTCTTTAGCTTGTGCTTAAGCTACTAGTGATCTTAGCCTAGTTGGGGCTTATATCTTTGTTCATGTTTCTCCCCAAAAATATGTATGTTTGTGGTGTAATAGGTGGCATAGGGGGAATGTCTTAATTTGGATTCCTTGAGGTCATGGTTTTAACCATACAAGAGACATTGAGTCCATATGGCTAACCAATGTAGGTTGGATCCCTTGGAATGGCCACCTTTGCTCGTAGTTTGCTAGTTCAAAGTGAATGGGATTGGAGCATGCTTACACTACTTGGGGATTCCGTTTGATTGGGGGGCTGTAGGCATAGTTGCTATTCGTACTTGTATGAATATTTTCGTATTGTACATACCCATATGTATTTGTGCGAATTCCTACGTAAGATAAATTTTTAATCTAGCATTCTTTACCCAAACATTGTGCATTCATCATCGTTAACTCTCAAATTTTTGATTCTGCGCATGCTTTTCTAGCTCTCTTTTCCATCTCTCTTCTCCTCAAGGCTTAAGCTCTCTCGCTTCTCCTCAAGCCCTCTTGATTCTTTCCTCATTTCCCCTCCAACCACGATTGTGAGAGAGCACCACAAGAATTTGATCTCCATTGGAGAAATATAAAAAATCTAACTCTTATCATTTGATGTGCAAGTATTGTGACAAGCGGTACACTTTGAGAGTTAGAAAACTCCTTCAACACCTCACAAAGGTTGAAGGTCAAGTGGCGGCATGCAAAGAGATACCTCAATACATTGCGAGCAAAATCTAGGAGAGAATGAAATTAGGAATCTCAAGTTTTGCCTACTTCAGCAAGAAAATCATTTCCCCCTTCTCAATGCCATGATGAATCATCTAGTGTAGGATCAATATCACAATCACAAACCTATATCAATAAGAGGGCAAGAGAGATATTGGCAATGGATGTGAGGCATCAAAGTTGTTTAGGTGAAGCCCCGGACATACAAGGAGAAGAGTGCAAATTTCGTTTCTTATAGAGAGACAAAGAATAGCAGTAATGGAGATTGCATGTACCACAATTATGTGTAATCTCTTATTTAATTCTTAATTCAGAGCAATGGAAAAAGATGGTGGGAGCCATTGCAAATGTGGACCCATGTGAAGGATTGACCAGACTTAGTTACTTCGAGATGAGGGCCAAGAAGATTGATGAGGAGAAGAAAAGGATCGATGATGCACTTAATCTTATATGGGTTTCTTGGGCTAAATATGAATGCTCTATCCTCTGCGATGAATGGAGAGAGAGAAAGAATTAGAGCATAATCAACATACTAGTCTCATGCCCTATTGGTACCTACTTCCAACATGATGTGGAACTTGGCAAAAGAAGAAGAAGAACGAGGAGTGGATTCATCTATCGGCATATCAAGCAAGTCATACAAGTAATAAGAGATAAGCCATAGGTCATGGATAAAGGAACCATCTTGAACCTTAGATTCTATGTGGCATTCTATATCTCATAATTGGTTCAAAATTTGGAGAAACTAATTCCTCCATTGGATCCAAAACCTGCCAAAACTCTAAGATCGACTATCTATTCGATGGATTTTGACATCCGAAGGTCTTGTTTTGAATTGATGACATCATCAATTCGTAACCGCCATTGATGACCCGTCCTTGAAAACCTATGTAAGGTGGGGTTGGCCACATATATACCCACTCTTGCCTTTGCGAGTCTGTGGAGCTTGGGAGCCACGATCTCCAAGTAAGTATTTTCCAAGTTTCAGTTTGAGTTCTAGTCTTGTCCTATGTTCTAGTCTTGTATAGTCTAGTATCATGGACCTCCTATTTTGTCCTATTGTAATCTCGTAGTACGAGATCCTTGTATCTATTTCAATTCCCTCAAGGGAGCTCTTATAATCCAGATATCTTGCCTCATACCTACGGTCCTGGTTTGTGGGATCTCCTATATCATCTCCGGTCGAGTTATCCATACCTATCAGTCGCGGGTTGTGGGACTTTTTGTATCATTTACATAGTCTTGTATTATTTTCCCTACGTGGGTGATCTTACAATCAAAAGTATAATTCCGAAATCTTGTCTAGTCTACTCAAAGGGCATAATCTAGTGCTCCCCTATCCATACCTATCATTCGCGGGTTGTGGGACTTCTTGTATTATTTACATAGTCTTGTATTATTTTCCCTACGTGGGTGATCTTGCAATCAAAGGTACAATTCTGAAATCTTGTCTAGTCTACTCAGAGGGCATAATCTAGTCTTCCCTTGACATTTTGGAAAGACTCCCTTATTCAAGACCAAGCACCATGGAGATTATTTGTGAAGAACTTTTTTTTGCACTTAAAGTCATTCAACAATAAGTCAAGGAGA
The DNA here is from genome assembly GCA_020310875.1 of Ceratopteris richardii. Classification (NCBI taxonomy): domain Eukaryota; kingdom Viridiplantae; phylum Streptophyta; class Polypodiopsida; order Polypodiales; family Pteridaceae; genus Ceratopteris; species Ceratopteris richardii. The sequence goes on from CM035444.1 coordinate 66,991,286, forward strand.
TACAAAAAACCAAGAAAGGATTCAACGCGAGAATATTCAGGATGTAATCACAAAACTTCAAAGACAAATTTAGAAGCTCAACATCATTGTGAATCAATCTTCTTCAAGTACCCCATGGAAACCAATATGAAGAAAAGTCCAAAGTGAGCATGCGTGAGAAATTTGATGGGACAAGATCAAAGTTTTGAGGATTTTTGTATCAAGTGAAACTATTGATAAGAATGCAACCAGGTAGGTACCTAGATGATGCTTCTCAAGTAGGACTCATAGGAACTCTATTATATGGCCCTGCTCTTACATGATTTGCACCTATTCTCGAGAAAGATATGGATATTTTGTATGATTTCAAGGCCTTTGTTTGAGAGTTCACACCTTCTTTTGGAGATACCAATTATTCACGTGTTGTGAAAACAAAGCTAAGGAAGCTGCATTAAGGAAAGAGGCCTGTGTCTACCTATGCATCAGAGTTGAGACAAATCATTTTGTGATCTCATATGGCATGAAGATTATTTTATCAACAAGTTTTGATGGGCTTATGTGATGATGTCAAGGACCTCATGCTATCCATGCCCAAGGTAAACACTTTTAATGAATTCATGAATCAAACAATTGAATGTGCCAGTAGGTTTTTCGAGAGAAAGAGAGAGTAGAAAACTTCTATTAGAGATTGAGAATACAAGTTTTCCTCTGTTCCTCAACATGTGTTAGAGGAAACTCAACCAGAACCCATGCAGTTGGATAACATCAGACAACTTACAACCAAGGAAAGACAACATCGAAAGGATAATGGATTATGCTTTTATTGTGGAGACCACGACCAGATGGTATTCAAATGTCTTAAGAAGAAGAAACAAGTTGGGATCAAGACTTCTACAATCACCATCCCATATCAAAAGAATCGTCAACAGAGTCAAAAGAAGAATACATACCACCATGACAATCATGCACTTGATTCTGCACCTATATGTACTACAAACCCTTTCCAGTTCCACCATGCATATCCATCATCATCGTGTTTAAGTACCACGTATCAGGAACTTTACAAAGACCAAGAGCTAAGAATATTCAAGTCCCAAAGGATCTCAGAGTCACATAGCTTCTCCTCGTGGAACGGATGGCTTGAGGGAGAGGTCATGTCATGGACGAAGGAACCATCTTGAACCTCAGATTTTATGTGACATTCTATATCTCATGATTGGTTCAGGATTTTGGAGAAATCAATGCTTCCATTTCATTCGGAACGTTCCAAAACAAACCTACATCATACCTACGGTCTCGGGTTGTGGGATCTCCTCTATCTTCTCTAATTAAGTTATCCATACCTATTAGTTCCGGGTTGCGGGACTTTTTGTATTAGTTACATATTCTTGTATTGTTTTCCCTATGTGGGTGATCTTGTAATCAGAAGTATAATTTCAAAATCTTGTCTAGTCTAGTTAGATGGCACAATCTAGTGCTTCCTTGACATCATCCATCATGCATGTGCGTTGTGCATATTACATACAAATCAAAATGCTAAATGATAATTTTTAATCCCTCATGTGTACATTATATGCATGTCCCCTGCAATGTGCATGTACATTGTAAATTTGTATGCAAAGTTTCATTTTTCATCCGTCATGCATGCACAAATGCAAGTAATTGCCAACAGGTGGGGCTACTTTTGGAGCAAGAATACCCCACTATTGTTTGGACTCCATATGCAAGTCGTTTTCTAGACTTGTGGAGGATGTTGAAAGATGTTCCAGAAAACTACATCGTGGTGTGCTCGGTTGCTCCAAATGCCAAGGGAGTGGGCTGATGCGTGAGGAGAGAGAAAGTAGAGAGAGAAACCTGCACAGAAATTTGGAGAAGAAGATGGAGAAGCTGAAGTTAAAGAAGTCCCAATCAAGTTATGAGAGATTTGGGACCAAGTCTTATTGATAAGTGGCTTTTAGGTCATTTGGGCATGTTCACACATGGCTAATGACCAAAAGTCATAAAAATAATGTAAATGCCTACAACTCCCCAATTTGGGGTGCAAAAAATATAACAAAAATATATCCGGGAAGCTCTTGAAAAGAGCATTCACATGGAAGGGTCAAAATATACAAAAGGAGAGTTTTTGGGGCCTTTATTTCCAACAACCTTAAAGGACCAAGGAGGCTCCTTTAAGCTAAGTAATTCCCACCATTTGTATACATAGCTGATGTTGTGCCTTGGGTAGACACTTCGTGAGAGCATCTGCAGGATTTTGGGAAGTATTGACCTTTATCAAAGTGATCAATCCATCCTCCAACACCTCTTTGATGAAGTGGTATCTCACATCAATATGCTTTGTGCGAGCATGAAACATGGCATTCTTTGCCAAACATATGGCACTCTGGCTATTGCATCCAAGAATAGGTGTCTTTTCAGGCATGCCAAGCTCACTACACAAGCGGGCTTACCAAATGGCTTCTTTGGAAGTCCCTGTGGCTGAAATATATTCAGCCTTTGTAGTAGATAGTGCAACTATCCTCTGAAGTCTAGAGCACCATGAAATAGCTCCACGTGCAAGGGTGTATACATAGCTACTTGTGGACTTGCATGTGTCCACATCACTTGCCATGTCTAAATCACAAAATCCTTTTGACTCTAGTGGACCCTTTCCATAACATAGACATTTACCTTTGGTCCCTTTAAAATATCTCAAGATAGATTTGTCTGCCTCCCAATGAGCTCTACGAGGATTAGCCATGAACCTGCTAACAACTCCCACTACATGAGCAATGTTTGGCCGAGTGGCAACCATAGCATACATAAGTGAACCACAAGTTGATGCATATGGAACACTCTTCATGTAATCGGCTGCGTCATCATCTTTGGGACAGTCATCCTTGGAAATCGTAACATGTGGCTGCAGTGGCACTCCCAAGAGGCTTAACATCATCCACATTAAATCTGTCCAGCACTTTTTCAATATACTTTTCTTGGGATAAATGCAAAGTATGCTGCTGCCTATCCCTTTTTATTCGCATACCAAGAATATGCTCAGCTTCCCCAAGGTCTTTCATTGAGAATGCAGAGTTCAGCTGCTGTTTTAGAGCATTCAGAGTGCTCTTTTTCTTCCCAGCCAGCCAGCAGCATATCATCTACATACAGCACAAAAATAATTGGGCTTCCATCTTCATCCTTTTTAGTGTACAAACAGTGATCTGCATGACTTCTTTTGAACCCATGTTTGAGCATAAATGCATCAAACTTCTTATACCATTGTGTGGGGGTCTGTTTCAGCCCATGTAAGCTCTTTTTCAGCTTGCATACTAGATGCTCTTTTCCAGGAATGGCATATCCTTCTGGCTGTTTCATGTACAGCTTTTCATCTAAATCACCATGCAAAAAGGCTGTTTTAACATCGATTTGGAATAGCTCCAAATCCAAGGCACCTGTGAGAGCAATTAACACACGTAATGTAGTCATTTTAACCACTGGAGAGAACACCTCTTGGAAATCAATGCCCTCTTTTTGGGCATATCCTTTAGCAACCAGCCTTGCCTTATACTTGGGTTTGCCATCAACAGTTTTGATTTTGTACACCCACTTGTTGGAAATGGCCTTCCTACCTTTGGGCAACTCAACCAAATCCCAAGTATCATTTGCATGCAAGGCCTTTATCTCTTCCTACATGGCTAACTCCCACTTCTTCTTGTGCTTACATAGCTTTGCCTCTTTATAAGTGAGAGGTTCATCCTCATCTGATAACATAATGTAATGTATAGAGGGGTCATATCTATTCACTTGCCTCCTAGGACGTGTAGATCTTCTTACCCAATGATTCACATTATCTGGCAATGGTTCTACATCAGGAGGTACATCAACCTCTTCATTGTTCATGGGCTGCTGTACATCATTTCCAGCCCTGTTTTCAGCATGAATAAGTGGTTGCATATGCCCATCAGGAGCATCATTTTGCTGTCCAACATCATTTAGCTCAATACCCACGGGCTCATTGTCATTTCCAGCCATATGTGGTGCATCGAGAGGGTTCATATCAGATTTAGCTGGTGGTTGTACATGCTGAAATTTGACTATTTTATGGTCATCTTTAGAGGCACAATTGTTTTTGAGCAGCCTTGTGTCATTAAATACAACATCTTGGCTACGTATTACCTTCTTGAGTTAGGTAGCCAAATCCTGTAGCCCATTTCACCTTCATCTCCATAACCCATGAAGATTCCTTTCATGGACTTTGCATCTAACTTGGTTCTCAACTCAGGCCTTATATGCACAAAAAGCATCACAACCAAAGATGCATAGGCGGTCATATGAACCTGGTTTGCTAGACCAAACCTCTTCTGGAATGCCACCTTTTAAGGACATATGAGGGATTGCAAACATGAACTGCAGTTTTCAAAGCCTCTCCACAAACTCCATGAGGGAGATTAGATGTGGACAGCATGCATCTCACCCTCTCACATAAAGTCCTATTATACCTTTCAGCCACACTGTTGGAGGAGGGGCTGTATGGGATTGTTAGCTCCCTTTTAATACCAAGATTTTCACAAAATCTATTGAATTCAGCACTTGTAAACTCACCCCCATTATCTATATGTAAGCATTTGAGCTGTCTACCTGTTTGGGTGGTCACAAATGCATGAAATTACTTAAATGCAGCAAAAGCTTCATCTTTAGATTTTAACAAATATACCCATAGCTTTCTAGAGTAGTCATGAACAAAAGAAACAAAGTAAAGAGCACGCTCCATAGATTTTGTGGGCATGCTACAAACATCAAAATGAATAAGATCAAGCACATTAGACTTACGAGAGACACCAGAGTAGTAGGAATTTTTTACTTGTTTAGCATATTGGCATTCATTACAAAAATCAAGTTTTGAGCCTTTAGCATCAAACTTTTCCAAATTACATAGTTTATCAAGGCTTTTTTGGCTCATGTGGCCAAGCCTTTTATGCCATAAATCCATATGTGAATGGATTTTAGCCAAAGCAATAAACTTACTCAGCAAGGCTTTATCATGCAAGCAATAAAGAGTCCTTTTCTTTGTACCTTTAACAATCAGCCTAGAGCCTTTAATAAGCTTCCATGCATTGTTGATTCGGTTTGCGAACCGGAAATTTCCGATTCGTTTTGCGGTACTTAGAAATTTTTGGTTCTTTTTGCGGTACTTAAGGTTTGGTTCGAACCGTTAGCATATGGTTCATTGTTCATTAAAAACCCCGTGTGCGTTATTTTGAAAGTCGAGCCCTAATGACTTGTGATTTGCGAACTTTGATTCTCGAACTTTCAGCAGCTTGCCAGCCCGTGAGACTTGCGACTGAGCTAGAGCTCAAGCTCTTTGAGGCCATCGCATGAGCACTTGCCACCGAGGCTTGACCTTCTCAGCTTTGAGACTCCGAGTGCAGCGCAAGTTGCAACAATGCAACCTATAACCAGTCTTGACTCTTAACAGTGAGCACTTGTTCTTGCATTCGAATTTCACGAGAGGCTACTAGGCTAGAGCACTCGTGACTCAACCATATTCAACCTTATTCAGCCCTTTAAACTTTTGTTCACTAAGCACTTGAAGTTGATCACCATATTCAGCCTTGGCCCTTGTCCTAAGTGTCTTGCATTCTTCAATTGTGAGAGCCCTTAGTGTCTTGCATTCTTGCATTCAAATTTCACACTAAGCACTTGACCACCATATTCAGCTTTGTCCTAACTTCCAAGTCTCTTACATTCAATTATCAATATGCCTCGAAGCATGAATGCCATGTGGGATGCTCATACCATTAACCACTCATTGCCTAATGCTCAAAGTACGTCAGGCTCTGGCACTCGTAAGTGGACGTGCAAATATTGCACGAAGACCTTCTCTACCACGACTACACTTATACGTCATGTGTTTGGTTTAGGAGGAATGGGCATTTTTGCATGTGATAAAGTTCTTTCAGAGATTGCTCAAATCGTAATACGTGATCATGCCTTGGCACAACAGGTTCATGTTGCACGTCGTCGTTATTTGGCCTCGACTGATACCGAGATGATGGAGGACATAGTTCCTTCTTCAGAGATGACGCAACTTGCAACTAGTGCTACTCGGAGTCGGACTTCATCACAAAGAGCAGGCACTATGGAAGAGGACGACTCCATCCCGCTTGCACAATGTCCTAGGCAAGGACTTAGTGCCTCATTTATATCCTCGGCCATACAAAAACAAAGACAAAAGGTTGTAGAGATACAAATTGCGAGGTGTGTTATTGAATGCAATCTTGCATTCAATGTGGTACGTACCGAGGCATGGAGATGCATGGTGAAAGCCATTGCTAAGGTCGGTCCATGCGATGATTGGTATGGAATTGACTACAAGCGATTGCGTACTACCATGTTAGATGAGGAAAGAGATCGCATCGAGGTATAATTAGAGCCTATTAAAACAGGTTGGATGATGTATGGATGTTCCATCATTTCTCATGGATGGAGTGACACACGTCGATGCCATATTATAAACATCTTGGTGTCATCTTGCCTAGGTACCTATTTCCTTTGTGATGTGCATGCTAGTAGAGCGGGGGTTCACATTACGAGTGAGTTTATCTTTCAACATATCAAATCTGCCATTCTTGAGGTTGGAGCTGAAAATGTGGTACAAGTTATCAAATAATGCATCCAACTGTAAGAGAATGGGGGAAATGATTGAACATGAGTTCCCCAAAATAGTTTGGACACCCTCTGCTGCACATTGTGTAGATCTCCTTTTAGAGGACATCGGGAAACTACCATGGATAGAGCCCATTGTGAATGATGCCAAATGCATTGTGAATTTTATACGTAAAAATCATTTAGCATTATCCGTATTTTGTTCTCATAGCACCATGGAGATGATTCGACCTACAGACACTAGATTCGGTTACATATATTTGGTGTTATGTAGACTTCAATAAGTCATAGATGCATTGCGTGTGACCATAGATCGTAGATGGACAAACGTACCACACTCTCAAACAGAGCTTGCACGTTATGTGCAAAGGAAAGTATTGGATGAGAGCTTTTGGAAGGAAATAGATTCTCTTGTGCCTGCTTTGAAGCCCATTTATATCTTGCTTCGTATAGTAGACAAAGAGGGTTCTACACTTGGACTTGTCTACCATTTCTATATGCAGATGAGACAGGCTATCATGTGAGGAAGGGAACTTTCAAAGGAGAGGTATGTGTTCGAATTTTGGAAATGTATGTTTCTTTTATTTAATATATTTATATAAAAATTCAGATTCGACATTGATTTTACTTTGTAGGAAATATGATATTTTACGACTAGTGGATTATTGTTGGTCTTTCTTATCTAGACCTATACATGGATTTTTGGCACTCTTGTATCCATATTTCAAGAGTTCCGCTTTATGGGCAGGAGGCCAACTATGACACATGAAGGATGAGTACATGCAACGCATCATGTCCCCTGACGATCAGCTTCTCTTTGATAGAGATTTCATAGGCTATATGGGGAATGTGGGCATTGCATATGCACGTAGTACATCTATGCGCAATGAGGTGACTGCAGAGCCATTGGAGTGGTGGCTATATTATGGCTATGGTCACCCTTCAATGGCTCCACATGCTCTGCGAGTCTTATCACATGTATTTTTTTTGTATTGATAATTGAACATTGATTCATAATAGTTTCAATTCCTTTTTTTGAAAATGCTTATGGATGTCATGAGTCATGACTCATAAAGTATAATCTGTGTAGGATGCTTCCTTTAGTGCATGTGAACACAATTGGAGCACCTATTCTCTCATTCATACAAAGCTGAGGAATAGGAGAGGTTGGTCTTTTGTAAGGCCAACTTGAGATTGGTGCATGATCTCAAAACAAAAACTGATAGACCAAAACATGTATTCTTTTATATACTTGAGTTAGATCCACTTCCTGAGGCATGTGATATCGGCATAGCACCGCATTGTCGAGCTAGAGTACGATGAGGATGTGAATGTCATTGTTATTGGAGACATTCCGTCAAAGTCATCATCATTGTCTTCTTTGGAGGGGATGGATAATGAGGAGCATGATGGTTGCTCCCGATTCCCATTATCTAGAGTCTATACTATATAGATTAGTCATTATGTGGAGTTGGACACTGGACAGTGGACTCAGGCATCATAGATGTCCTTTCTTCATTATGTTTTTGTATCAGGATTTATGGTTGACTTGAGACATTTCATGCTTCATGTATTATTCACATACATTTTGGTTCATAGTTAATACATGTTATGTGGATGCTATGCTCATTGCTTTGTTTCGTGAGTTTGTGATTATTGTTATAACTTTAATTTTTGGAAGTAATGTTTGAAGTGGATGACCATATTATTCATAAGTTTAAAAGATGGTGATGTTAAATTGTTGATGGTTATAACTTATGGTATATGGTGTAGAAATTAGAGTTTAGAAATCTATTCGTGTTTGTATTATTTTGAAATATATATATATATATATATATATATATATATATATATATATATATATATATATATGTATGTATGTATGTATGTATGTATGTATGTATGTATGTATGTATGTATGTATGTATGTATGTATGTATGTATGTATGTATGTATGTATGTATGTATGTATGTATGTATGTATGTATGTATGTATGTGTGTGTGTATAATATTTAATACATGGATGAACCTTACGAACCTTATCTCGAGGGTAAGGTTCTTCCCTCGAGCCGAATGCATGCCGAACCTTACGAACCTTACCACCTTGTTTCCATGACCCCTTTTGAAAGAGGGTACTATATCCATGCATATCCATTTGCCCAACAGACAATAACCTTTTCTTGATGCTTGGTACACACCTTACATCATGCAAAACCAGCTCATTAGTACCCTCCACTGTGAGATGTACTGTGTGAATACCTTCAATAGAACAAGCATGGTTATTTCCAAGATATACATGTCCATGGTTGCCTGCATAAAAGGTAGTAACACCTCCTTAATAGGAGTAACATGGAACGATGCACCTGAATCCACAAATCCATGTTTGTGACAAAGCATCATTCACAGTAAGCAAGGGATCAATCAGATCCGTCTTTGTGATCTGCATATCTTGTGCATGAATATTAACAAAAGTATTATTAACTTTGGCATGATCTGCTGCCATAGTAGCACAAAGTATATCTTCTGCTTTTGATATCTCTTCAATGAAGACACTATAGGCCACATTGGCCTTCTCTTTGTCCTTGTCCTTTGAGTTATCATTTGCTTCATTCTTGGTGTCCTTTTTCTTCTTGTTACTTGTGTTTTTCTTTTTTCTAGTTCAGCTTTGTAGTATCTGCAATCAAGGATTCTAAACTTGTAAAAATCAATTTTTGAAATTTTATGCAGAAAATTTCAGAAAATTCTAGCAAGATTGTAATTGCATAAAAAACAACAGATTTGTTATTTTTCAACCAAAAAAGGAATACATACATGCAAAACTGAGTCAATGTGTGCTTGTTTTCACAAAAGCCTCGATTTTTGCAGCAATATGACCTGTAAATTATGACCTGTTGTAATAAGTTTCCAGCAAGTATGCACTTCCTCAATTTTTGTACATGTCCTCCCACTTGAAATGAGAGAGAATTTATGCAACAAAGGACTTGTAGATGAGAAAATCAGCAATGTGGATCCTGAAACTGACTTATGGGGATACAAAAAGGACATTAAAAGAGATTCTTCGCGATGAAACTCTCTAAAAGACCCAAAATTTGCTTCAGCTTTGCTTCGGGCTGAAGTAATCCTCCAAAAACAACACTTTTATTGTAAAAAAAGAAGGTTTTTCGCGATGAAATTCTCCCAAATGCAAGAAAAAACTTTAAGCTTAATATACGTTGAAGTAGAAAAGCATTTGGAGCAACTTTTTCGCAATGAAACAACTCAAAGCTCTGATACCAATCGAAAGATGCTACCAAGAGCTACGTCATGGTGTGCTCGGTTGCTCCAAATGCCAAGGGAGTGGGCTTCTCCGTAAGGAGAGAGAAAGTTGAGAGAGAAACTTGCACAAAAATTTGGAGAAGAAGACTATTGTTTGGACTCCATATGCAAGTCATTTTCTAGACTTGTGGAGGACATTGGAGGACATGAACTTTCAAAGCAAATATGATATTCATCTTTTTTATTACAAAGGTGAAAGTATTAGCTGTGTTTTGTGAGGATAGTCACCTTGAGATTAAGAAGCCGGTCATCACATGGTTCCCAAATATGTGGATTGTGCTTCAAAGGTTGCTTGAGGTTAAACTCTCTCTAAGGCAAATGGTGGGGAGTAGCATGTGGAATGAGTGGGATCAATATGGCATGGAAGAATCCAAAAACTTTCAAAGGTTATGTTTGGAACAAAGCTTTTGAGAGAGCATGAAAGGCACAATTGGCTCCAAAAACTAACCACAATATGCAAAAATACTTGCAAGATCAAGCTAAGCTCTAGCTATGTAATGTACAAGTGATCATGTAAGTGCCTATGTACTTGCTTATTTATAGGTTTTGACAGCCTATGAGTAACTTAATAAACACATAAAATAAAGCAAACAGATGCGAGTTCATAATTCGTGACAAGAATCATGTAGGCTGACTTTGGATTTTTTTTCTTTATAGTGATGACATGGCACGATATGAGCCATTGGATCTATAAACACTAGACTAATCAGATATTGCCACCTGTCATGTGCTTTTCACTTTTAAAATTTGTTTTTCACATATAACCTGACAATTAGGGTTAACTTGATTTTGGTGGTGGAGGATGGAGTGTTTTACATGGTTGGATAGCTCTCAAAGAGCTCTATATGAATACATAATAATTTTTTTTTGACCATATTTTGTGACCATTTCCCAAAAATAGGATCATTTTTTACTATTCTTAAACTCATAAGGAGGAAGGTTGAGCTCCCCAATGGAAGGCTGCTCATTTTTGCTAATAGATGAAGACTAAAGTGTTTGCCACTATCTCTTGGTCAATAAGAATTGATCAAACTTTGTATCGGGTAATCCGAGTATTTGAGCATGAAACTTCCATAAATGGTATTTACGAGAGCAGTAAGAGTCAGATCAAGACTATTCAAATATTGCAATAATTTCATGAATAAATCATGAGAAATAAAAGCTTTATCCCTTAAGTATAGAATCCCAAGAAGGATTAGATCTTAGGAAAATTTTTACAAGGATGAGATACTCGAGTGTTGGGGAATTCTTTTGCAGAAAGGGACTTGAGTGTTTGTAGGAGAAGGAAGAAGAAGTGGAAGAGACACCGGAAGCTTTTGTATATTGATTACCAGTAGGAAAATACAATGATAATGTATAAAACAAGACCAAGTGTTCTCTGTGCGGAGTGCTCAATCCCAAAGAATACACACACAAGGTTACGAGAAACCCAAAGTTCCTTATGCCGCCAATCTTCTCTGCACCAAACCTCCACCTTCTCTAGGAGTTTGCTCTTGTGCATACTTTGCACTCAAGCTTCCAATAGGGTAGAAGGGAGTGACACTTGTCAACGCGCACACCTCTTCAATGGTACTTTGTGCCACCTTGATTGCCTTGCGTATTGGTCCTTTGCACTCCTCTGCACACAATAGATCACCCTTCTTGCACACTTTGTCTCACACTTGCTTCTCTTCATTGCAGTCTGATTGAATGTCTTTTACTCTTCTCACGTAGTGTGGACTATGCTCTACTTGCTTAGTCTAACTCCAAGAACAATGCTCATGCCTTTGTGTGTCGATTCACTTACATACGCCGCTCCTAACTGATAGAGTATCTTGGTGCTCATTTTGATGTCCCAAGAATGTCCAAAAATGTGTACAATCATCAACTCCCTATTTTGTCTTGTAGTGACTTTAGAACTAAAACAAAATTTTAAATGGGGGGCAATATATACACTTTTGCGTACCGCTTCTTCTTCATATGAATTTACTTTTGCCCTTCAATTCTCCAAACGTGTACATAAGGAGGGTTCACCTCAACCTTCCAAACACTTTAAAACCTTTGAAAACCTTACAGAAAGACAATCTGCAACCTGCATTCAATTTTCTACAAGCCATAACCATTGTGAATAAATTGGTTGTGCTCTACCTGTGCACTTTGACCAATTTGACTTTGACCACTTCGACTTTGAACACTTTGACTTTCACCACTATGACAACTTTGACTTTGATCAGCTTGACTTTGACCACTTTGACTTTGACTGGCTCAACATCAAAGAATATCCTAGAAATGTCAAGAATCTAATTTAAGATAAGTGTTTGTATTGTTTTGCTTAAAAGACCTTAAGCTTGAAGGTTACGAAGCAATTGTGACTTTGAAAACTTCTGTGCTTTACATGAACAGAAAAGTTCAACCTTGGATATAGAAGTCATGTAGCATAAAAGCTTAAGGGAGTAGAAATTGACTTTCCACCCCAATTTTCTATCCGATGCATAACAATGCATCTAGATGGACAAGTTAAGACAATGGAATATGCTTTTTAGTTCCATCCTTTTCATTAGGCTGAAGATCTGATTAAGATTTATTGAATTGGGTAGGGATGCTTTCTTCTCCACCCTTATTATCCCTTTCACACATTTGTTGGAAATTTAGTAGGCCCATAACTAATATCACAGGTCCATAGTTTCCATACGTTTCCAGGATCTACAACACAGATTCTAGCAATCTTCCAATATTGACAAAACATGAACATACCACATTTGATCATACGAATGATGAGACAAAGATAGAGAAAGATTAGACAACATGTGTAAAATGTTACGTAAGCCACTGCTTACTCACACTATCATATATACAAATGTCAATTTACAATGTGGGAGCAAAACTCTCAACCACTCTATATGAACAGAAATAGATGGATGAATGTATCTACAAAATTACAAGAATATTCAGATGTAAGGACAGATTTCTGAATATGTATGAGATGTATGATCTCATAGATTGTAGAATAGTGTATATGAGTGATAGAAAGAGGAAAGATCAGTTGGAAACTGATATTCAGCAAGCCCTAATCTGATTTTAGGCTATGGAAGATCCTAAATTGGATGTGTGTGTGAAAGATCACATACTTACAAAATTAGCAAAGAATGCTAATGAGTTGTTGTCAGAAATTCTAGTACTCATGTGAACACACCTTCTCTAAGACCTCATCTAAATGCATGTAGCATGCATGTACTGATTCTCTTTTAGATATGCCGAATAGGACTCCTCGTGATCTGGATGCCATTGCCTCCATAAACTTCAAGTAGTACTTGTGTGCATAAAGAGAATATGTACCTGAATTGTTAACATAAGATACAAATCTTATATTAAGCTCCATCCAATGTCTTTGAAGTACACTGAAATCTTTATGTAGAAGACAATCTTCAAATACATTATGTAGGTGGCTGACCCACACCACCAAGCTGCTAAGCTGCTGATGGGTAAGTCCTCTCCATAAGCAAGAGTGTGAGCACACTCTTCTCCAAGAAGTACTCCATAGTTGCTCCTCAACATGCTCCTAGAGTGCACCATGGCTGCCCCATGTGTGCTAAAGCACCACCTCTACTGAGGGACCAAAGCTAGCGTTGCAAATTGGTGTAGGATAACTCAAAAGTGACCCAAGAGTCTTTCTTTTATAGCCTTCCAAAGCTCTTGCGAAAAACTCATATAATAAAGCCGATTTTCGTTGCCAAAAGCTGGATCGCATGTTTTTAGCTTTATCTTAAGTTAGTTTGCTTTATTTTTAAAGTTGCTTTTAGCTAACTTTAAAAATAGCTTATGGACTTGCTTTTTCACACTTCTGACTACCTGATGAATGATCTGACAACATGATCTGACAACATTTTTATGATCCTCATGCCGAGAGCTATCATATGAGGTCAAAACCCGAAATCAGTAGAAAATTAGGGTTAGAGTTTTCTCCCAAATCTGATCTCCAATGACTGCATGTCATATACCATTTGAAAGCTCTTTTCAAGCTCTACAAGATAGGCTCATAAAAAATTTACCCAAATTTTGTGCCATAAATGATTAAGTACCAAAATTAGGGTTTCTTCCCGAAATGGATTTTGGACTGATGTGACATTGTTTTCAACAATCCCCCTGCAATGTCATATTGGTACAAACTGAATTGGATATGCAACTTCATTCACCTGCAAACTGACATAAACTTCAAATTTGTACTCCCGAATTGACCTTCAAAAAATCTTCTTCAAAACTAATTTGAATTTCTTCAAATTTCAAAAAACTGAATTTGCTGAATATGAACCATAATACCTGAGAAAAATATGCAAACTAGATTTCCAACAATGTACATATGTAGCATGTACTGACTCTGAACTTGTTATCTCTTGTCTTCTCAAACCTGTAAGCGTACACTAGGATCCGCATATTTGCATTTACCTTACGAAAGGTTTCTCAACGTACTTATGCTGTGTCATGTAAATACACTAAACAAAATCAGGAACTGAATCGTGGGACTTGTGATTGACAACTCACAACTTAGTGTATTATGAACACTACCTGGTTCATCTCCGAATGTACTCAATTCAACTCAACTCAACCCATGAGTCTCATCAAAATTTCATATCTTATCTACATCCTTGTTCTATCTGTAAGTCCTTCATACCTATTTCACTGTCATCTTATCTACGTCCTTGTTCTATCTGTAAGTCCTTCATACCTATTTCATACCTGTTTCCTTCAGAGTCTGGTATAAACATATGTGTGCGCACCTCTAAAACATACCTCTCTGATATAGCCTATAGGAATCACCTGTATGTATGACTCTATATTGTTTTACATATGGCTGAAAATAAGTCTTCATGTTTCATCACCCCTCGGATGATTTAACAGTAGTATCCAGAATTCTTCAAATTATATCAGACTTTATGAAATCTGGAACGTCTTCCTTCTTTTAATAAATCTGATCTTCAGTGAACAATACCTGTATCTGAAACAAAATTTTAGGATCCATAATCTTCTGCAACATAACAAGTATCTTCTTCTTTTTCTCGGCAACACAAATTTGATAGAATCTGAATCTTTGACTTACTTCTTCCAATGCTAGGAACTTTTCAAACAAAGGATAGACAATTGACTCATGAATATTCAAGATCAAGTGTCCATGCTTCTCACATAAAGCTGTGAAACTTTTCTTTAACCAAATCCTTCCCAAGAATCTGCAACTCCTACTTGAAACATAAGTGGACAAACTCTCACCTTGAGAACTCCAAAAGTTGCAAGTTGATACTTCATATTTTCATATTCTACCCGGGTGAAATGTGATAGTATCTGCTTGACTTTCTTTTGGCTAATTCCACTTCTCAATCAAGTGATAGGATTTGATGGAACACCTTTTTTGAATACAAGCATGTATACAAAAATCTAGACAATCATAGAAAGTAGATTCTTCATCTGACTTGTACTTCACAAAAATCTGAATTTTCTTGAATTTTTTGAATTTCTGAATTTTCTCAAAATACTGAAATTTCTGAATTTTCTGAAAATATTGAATTTTCTGAAAATATTGAATTTTCTGAAAATATTGAATTTTCTGAAAATACTGAAATTCTGAAAATACTGATTTTTCTGAATTTTTTGGATATACTGAATATACAGAATATGAGGTACCTTTTCCAAACAAAAACCTCACTTCAAGTCTCCAACATCTGCTACAAATACTCTTATACCTCAAGAGTTAAGTCGAGAAGAATTTCTGCAACTTGTCATATACCAAGTAGCTCTGAATTGACACTCCAAGAATTCTTTGAGGGAACATATAGCTGTCTGCTCAAAATCTTCAACTTATACATAACTCATACACATATGAGTCAAAACATATAAGCTTCCTTTCTTTCTCTCAATGTAATTCTTTGTCAAAACCTACTAAAACATGACCAAGTATAATGCAAAACAAGAAACTGCTGCTTCTTCACACAAGATGTTTTTGTAGACTTGTCTTTGGATGTAGAGGATAAAGTAGGAAAGTTATATGGAAAATATAAGAGAAAAGGAAATCTTACTTTCCCTTTGGAAAAGAAATCTGAATATGTATGAGATGTATGATCTGATAGGTTGTAGAATAGTGTATATGAGTCACAGAAAGAAGAAAGATCAGTTAGAAACTAATATTCAGCAAACCCTTATCTGATTTTAGGCTATGGAAGATCTTAAATCAGATGTGTGTGTGAAAGATCACATACTTATAGAATTAGCAAAGAATGCTAATGAGTTGCTGTCAGAAATCCTAATACTCATGTGAACACACCTTCTCTAACACCTCATCTGAATGCATGTAGCATGCATGTACTGACTCTCTTTTAGATATGCCGAATAGGACTCCTCATGATATGGATGCCACTTCCTCCATAAACTCCAAGTAGTACCTGTGTGCATAAAGAGAATATGTACCTGAATTGTTAACATAAGATGCAAATCTTATGTTAAGTTCCATCCAGTGTCTTTGAAGTACACTGAAATCTTCATGTAGAAGACAATCTTCAAATACATTATGTAGATGGTTGACCCACACCACCAAGCTGCTGATGGGTAAGTCCTCTCCATAAGCAAGAGTGTGAGCACACTCTTCTCCAAGAAGTACTCCATAGTTGCTTCTCAACATGCTCCTAGAGTGCACCATGGCTGCCCCATGTGTGCTAGAGCACCACCTCTACTAAGGGACCAAAGCTGGTTTTTTCGTTGCCGAAAGTTGGATTGCATGTTTTTAGCTTTATTTTAAGTGAGTTTGCTTTATTTTTAAAGTTGCTTTTAGCTTACTTTAAAAATAGCTTTTGGACCTACTTTTTCACACTTCTGACTACCTGATGAATGATCTGACAACATTTTTATGATCCTCATGCTGAGAGCTATCATATGAGGTCAAAACCCTAAATCAGCAGAAAATTAGGGTTAGGGTTTTCTCCCAGCTCTTTTCAAGCTCTACAAGATAGGCTCATAAATATTTTACCCAAATTTTGTGCCAAAAATGACTAAGTACCAAAATTAGGGTTTCTGCCCTAAACGGATTTGGGACTGATGTGACATTGTTTTCCAACAACATTGCACTAGATCCAACTATCAAGTGCAAGGCAAGATGGTGCAAAGTATGTTTTGCGTAGGGATCAAACCACATAGATTCCTCTCTTTTCAAATCAAGTTCAAGATACAATCCCTTTCTGATTAATGAGGCGAATCAAAGAGATAAAGCATGGTCCTCATATCTGATCATTGGGCTTGGGGGATCACTTTTAAATAACCTCATTTGATGAAGCATATTTTTGGGGACGAAAATATGCTTTGAGAGCAGGGGGGAAGAAAATGTTTTAATATAGCTTGGAAAAATGAAATATCAAGCTAATATTATAATTCTTTGGAGTAGTAGGCAAACTATAAGCTTAGCCTAGTGGTTAAGTCTAATGGATGGGGAGGAGGTCTTGGTTTCAATCTCGATGGGGAGCATGGGGAGTGTGTTACGCCATAAGAACTCTAGAGCCTTTTTGAAACATTCAAGTCGAGTCAACTTGAGTTAAGTAGACAGGGACATGTGGCATGTGTATCACTAGTAGATTCCAAAGGATTGAGACACTCGGTGAGTTGTGCTTGAGCATACACATGCCAACTTGAGATAACAAGTCCTCCTCCTCATTCCAAGGAGCTACATTAGACATGGTTGGGAGGAGAGTCCATTGTCATCTCTCATGTGTTGGAGATCATAACATGTACGTTGTTGTATGTGCACTTCATGAATTTGCATGATGCATTCAACGTTGCATTATGGCATAAGCACATTGTATGTTGCATTTATCATCTACACATGCGAAGGAATTGATTATGTACTATTTGCCATGAATTTTTGTGCTATGTTGTAAGCCATTTGTTTGATAGAAGCAAACTATACACACAATGAGGCCTTGTGACTCGTGAATGACTACCTTGCCATGTAACAAGGGAGGGCTTGGAATCGTTGACTTGACGACTCATGTAGTTGCAAAGAGATGTACTTATATTAAAAAAGTTCTTACCTCTCCATAAGCTAGTATAATGCATAGATTGATGAGGTTGGAATAGTTTACACTAAAGGTGATTGGAAGCTAGATTTGTGGTCAAAGATATTCTCGAATCTCACTTGTTCTTCTCCATTAGGAATCTAAGTGTATTACAAGTGGAAGCACATGAAGATACTTCAATTCGCTGTCACATCATCATCTATCATTGGGGAGTCAAAAGGTCATGGATACGAGTCCAAGTCAAGTGAAGTTCAACTATCAAGTGAAATCAAGAATTACTTTTTCGGTGTAGCTAGGAGCTAATCGACTACATGATGTGGATCATACACATGTACATGGATTGAGAGATGAGTTGCGGTTCACTTGGCTTGTGTCAAGCTAGCCCTCAGCTTAAGCTACTCCCGTTGCATGCTTATTTTTGTACATAGGTAGAAATCTTTGAGTAACTCTCTCTACCTAGGTTACTTCACATTGTAGTTTGTCTTGGTTTAGTGCTTTGTATTGTCATTAGTTATGAATTCATTATCATTTATGATTGTTTATTACATCATGGAGTACTTGTGTGGATCATTAAGTCTCTAGTTTTAAGTTTGCATACTTTGAGAATCAAGTGCCACTATTTGTATCGTCATGTTTGTGTTGACTATTTAGACAATTAGTAGTTTGTCTTGGAGAAGATTGTTGGAGGAGATCCCAAAACCTATTTGGTTTAATGTAGAGCTTATTAGAAAGGTCAAAGAGTCTACTTGGAGTGGACAAAATCTTCGGTTAAATCTCTAAGTGAACTCAAAGAAGTGTCAAATTTGTGACTCTATGGTATTCTATGCATTGATCCTAGGGAGGACTTACAAGCTTTCGGCTGCAATTTGGAGACTGTTGAGTTGAGGAGATGTGCTCAGGTGATGCAGCAGCTATGGTAATACCCCCCCTGGCTGAGTAGAAGGGCTTGAGGTGCAAGGAGCAGCCCACGCAGCAGATAGACAGAGATGGAGAGAGAGAAATTCAAATTTTGGAGAGAGGCAGCTTGTTTTGGGGGCTTCACTAAAGAAAGAAGTGAGCCCTAAGTTTATTTGAGTTCACTTTTATAGGACCTGGCCAAGTTCACATTGAACTTGGCCAAAAGAATAAATAATGAGTACATTAAGCCTTATAAAAGGCCTATACAAATGTGTACAAATAAGGGGGTCATTTAGGACCTTTACCCCAACAACCTCCCACTTAAAGGCATAAATGACGCCTTTAAGCTACGTGACTCCCACCATCTGTATACATAGCTCATGTTGTGCTTTAGACAAGCACTTAGTGAGAACATCTGCAGGATTCTGTGATGTATGAACCTTAACAAGTGTGATAAGGCTATCCTCAAGCACTTCTCGAATGAAGTATCGCACATCAATATGCTTAGTGCGTGCATGAAACATGGCATTCTTTGCCAAACATATGGCACTCTGGCTATCACAGCCAAGCATAGGTGCCTTGTTTGACAAGCCAAACTCACTGCATAATCGTGCCGGCCATATGGCTTCCTTGGAAGCCTCAGTGGCTGAAATGTATTCAGCCTCTGTAGTGGACAAAGCAACAATCTTTTGTAGCCTTGAGCACCATGAAACAGCACCTCCTGCAAGACTGAATATGTATCCACTTGTGGATTTACGTGTATCCACATCACCAGCCATGTCAGAGTCACAAAAGCCTTTCAGCTCCAATGGGTCTTTGCCATAGCAAATGCATTTATTTTTGGTCCCCTTTAAGTACCTCAAAATGGACTTTAGTGCTTTCCAATGAGCTTTGCCTGGATTGGCCATAAACCGGCTCACAACTCCCATTGAATGGGCAAGGTCCGGCCTAGTTGCAACCATAGCATACATAAGTGAGCCACAAGCTGAAGCATAAGGCACATTTTGCATGTCATTGATTGCTTCTTGTGTTTTGGGACAATCTTCCTTGGAAACTTTAACATATGGCTGCAATGGCACTCCAAGAGGCTTTGCATCAGCCATGTTAAATCTGTCCAGCACCTTTTCAATGTATTTTTCCTGCGACAAATACAATATGTGCTGGTCCCTTTGTCTTCTAATCCTCACTCCAAGGACATGCTCTGCTGCCCAAGGTCTTTCATTGAGAAAGCAGATTTCAGCTGCTGTTTAAGAGCATCAATGGTGTCTCTTTTCTTAACAGCAATCAGCATATCGTCAACATATAAGACAAGAATAATAGGGCTGCCATCTGCATCAGTTTTCGTATACAAACAGTGATCAGCATGGCTTCTTTTATACCCTTGTTTGAGCATGAAAGCATCAAACTTCTTGTACCATTGTCTAGAAGCTTGTTTCAGCCCATACAAGCTTCTATTGAGCTTACATACCAAATGTTCCTTTCCAAGAATAACAAACCCCTCTGGCTGTTTCATGTAAAGCTCTTCATCAACATCACCATGCAAGAAAGCTGTATGTACATCCATTTGGTCTAATTCCAAATCAAGAGCAGCTACTATTGCAAATAACACTCGCAAAGTGGTCATCTTCACCACAGGAGAGAATACTTCTTGGAAATCTATGCCTTTGGTCTGGGCATATCCCTTTGCAACCAGCCTTGCTTTGTACTTGGGTTTTCCATCAACTGTTTCGATTTTATACACCCATTTGTTAGGAATGGCTTTCCTTTCTTTGGGTAATTCAACCAAATCCCAAGTATCATTAGCATGCAAAGCTTTAATCTCTTCCTGCATAGCAAGCTCCCACTTGCTGCTGTGTTCACATGCCTTTGCCTCTTTGTATGTGAGAGGGGTCTCATCTGTCAACAAAATGTAATGCAATGAAGGATCAAATCTACTCACATTCCTTCTAAGACGAGTAGATCTTCTCACCCAATGATCCACATTGTCAGGCAATGGGTCTACATCAGGTGGTATGATCAAATCATTATTATTATGCTGCTGTCCATTGTTTCCAGCACCATTTTCAGCATTATTATTCGGCTGCATATGCCCTTCAGGAGCCTCATTTTGCTGTCCAACATCTTCTGGCTCAAAAACCACTGGATCGTCAACATTTTTAGTCCTTTGTGGTGCATCCTGAGGGTCAAAATTGGACCTAACAGGTGGCTGGTCATGCTGAAATCTTACCCTTTTATGGTTATCTTTTGAGGCACAATTATTTTGAAGCAGCCTTGCCTCATTAAAAACAACATCCCGGCTGCGTACGACCTTCTTGAGCCGAGGTATCCAAATCCTGTAGCCCATTTCACCTTCTTCACCATATCCCATGAAGAGGCCTTTAATGGACTTAGCATCAAGCTTGTTTCTCAGCTCAGGCCTTATATGCACAAACGCCTCGCAGCCAAAGACACGTAAGTGATCATATGAAGCAGGTTTGCCAGACCAAACCTCTTCAGCGATGTGACCTTTTAAAGACATGTGAGGGGATCTATTGCACACATGTACTGCAGTTTTGAGTGCCTCTCCCCAAAATCCATGAGGGAGATTAGCTGTGGACAGCATGCATCTCATCCTCTCACAAAGTGTCCTATTGTAACGTTCAGCCACACCATTAGAAGAGGGGCTGTATGGAACAGTAAGCTCCCTCTTAATGCCCAAATTTTCACAAAATTTCTGAAATTCAGCACTTGTATACTCACCACCATTGTCCGTACGCAAGCATTTCAGCTTTCTACCTGTTTGGGTGGTCACAAATGCATGAAAACGCTTAAACGCAGCAAATGCTTTATCCTTTGATTTAAGCAATTGAACCCAAATTTTTCTAGAAAAATCATCAACAAAGGAGATGAAATATAAAGCACCCCCCATAGATTTGGTGGGCATGCTACATACATCAGAATGAACAAGATCAAGTACACAAGACTTACGAGACACACCAGAATAAAAGGAACGTTTTACTTGCTTTCCATATTGACATTCATTACAAAAGTCAAGCTTTGTGCCTTTAGCATCAAGCTTTTTTAAGTTACAAAGCCTAGTGAGACCCTTTTGGCTCATATGGCCAAGTCTCTTATGCCACAACTCCATATGGGAGTGAACTTCAGCCAAAGCAATGAACTTGCTTGATAAGGCCTTTCCATGCAAGCAATAGAGAGTTCCCTTCTTTGTGCCTTTCACAATCAGCCTTGAACCTTTAGTCATTTTCCATGATCCTTTCTCAAAGAGAATGCTATAACCATGCAAATCCATTTGACCCACAGAAAGCAAGCTCTTCTTGATCCCTGGTACATAAAGCACATTATGCAAGACAAGCTCATTAGTGCCATTTGTAGCGAAATGCACTATGCCAATACCCTCAATGGAACATGCATGATTGTTTCCAAGGTATACATGGCCATGGCTGCCTGCAATAAAAGTAGAAAAACACTCCTTGATAGGAGTCACATGGAATGAAGCACCAGAATCTACTATCCAAGTCTGGGCCAATGCATCATTGACGGTCAGCAAAGCATCTATGATATCACTCTTAGTGATTGACATGTCCTGTGCATGAACATTTAGAGAAGGATCAAATGCATGAGTGTCATCAGCTGAGAAAGTAGCGCATAAAATGTCCTCTGCATTTGACAGCTCCTCTATGACTACACTAGAAGCCACATTGGCCTTCTCCTTGTCCTTTTGGCTGTCCTGTGCATCAGTCTTGTCTTCTTTCCTGTCCTCCTTCTTATCTCCAGAAATTCTTCTTCCTATCAAGCTCTGCTTTGTAATAGCGGCAATCGGGTTTCTTGTGACCTTTCCTGCCACACTGATAGCATGTCACATCATTGCTTTTGCCTTTGCTGCTATTCCCCCTTTCCCTGCTTTTACTCTTATTCCTCTGTGCATAATTACTCTTCTTATCTGTCCTGCCTCTAACCATGTTGGCTGAGCTGTCTCCTTCTCCACCTGCTTTTCTCCTGATTTCTTCATTAAGAATAGAACCCCTAACACCATCAAAAGTCAAGTTGGGGTTATTGGACAATGAGATTACCAATGTCTCCCAAGAGTCAGGCAATGTCATAAGCAAGAAAATGGCTTTAAGCTTATCATCGAAAGGAGGCATTCCTGAGTCTTGCAAGTGTGACAAAGTACCTGTAAACGATGACAAGTGTTCAGCTGCACTCTTGGACTCATCAAGCTGCATGCCAACAAGCTTCCGCATCAGGTGTACTTGGTTAATAGGCGTAGTATTTTCGTACGTCGCCTTGAGTTTTGCTCATAACTCAAAAGCGGTGGTCAAACTTTTGAGATCTACTAGAATCTCATCGGATACAGCCATCTTAATGTATATAATGGCCTTCTTGTTCAAAGTAAACCATGCATCTTCCGACATGTCCTCTGGTTTCTCTGCCTCCAATGCCCTGTCACAATCCTTCAAGAAGAGGATTCCCTGAATTCTCTCCTTCCATAAGTCAAAACCTGTTCCCTCAAACTGTCGAATCTCAAATAGATTCTTCACATCTGAGGAGGATGACGCCATAGTTGCACAATGAAAAAACTTGCTGGAATTTCGGGCAAATGCACCAAAATCAAAGTGAACCCTCCAAAAAATGATGCACTACAGCTCCAAACGGTCACAGTAGCAATTTGGGACAAAAATGGGGTGATTCTGGGCACAAAACTGATCTCTGAATTTTCTGCGTAGAGAATTTCAGAAACTCAATTTATGCTCAAAAACAACTAATTTTGTTGTTTTTAACCTCAAAGAATGTACATAAGGCTAATACTCAGCCTTTAGATGCATGTAGGAGCAAAAGCCCCAATTTTTTTTGCCACTGTTTTTCAAGAAATTATGGCAAAATACTCTACAACTTCTCATACATAGGTCAATTTTGCTGAAACTATAGAAATTACAGCAAAATGTATCTCCCACTATGTGTGCTCAGCCAGTTGAGAGTGAGAAGACCTGCAAAAACTCAGAAATTTGCTGGAAAATCTGATATTTTGCTGAAAAACACCTGTTCTTGCTGGAAACTTTGAGATTTTGCTGAAAAACACCTGTTCTTCGCGATAAAATCAGAGAAAAATCACTTTCTTCGCGACAAAAAGCTGGAACATCACTGAAAATGATGGTACAGCAGATTTTGGACCCTTTCTTTGTGATGAAACTTGATGATTTTGCCAAATGGTGAGTGTACGCTGCTGTAGAGAACCTGCGCAGCAGATTTGAGGCCCAATATAAGCTCTGATACCAGTTGTTGAGCTGAGAAGATGTGCTCAGGTGATGGAGCAGCTGTGGTAATACCCCCCCTGGCTGAGTAGAAGGGCTGGAGGTGCAAGGAGCAGCCCACGCAGCAGATAGACAGAGATGGAGAGAGAGAAATTCGAATTTCGGAGAGAGGCAGCTTGTTTTGGGGGCTTCACTAAAGAAAGAAGTGAGCCCTAAGTTTATTTGAGTTCACTTTTATAGGACCTGGTCAAGTTCACATTGAACTTGGCCAAAAGAATAAATAATGAGTACATTAAGCCTTATAAAAGGCCTATACAAATGTGTACGAATAAGGGGGTCATTTAGGACCTTTACCCCAACAGGAGACCATATTCTCGATCACTATCAATGTACTCTCTCAAATAACTAATATGTTAACAAATCATGAAGCGTTTGATTCCACATTTGAGGTGGAAGAGAAGAAGTGGAAGCTCAAGGAATTCTTTTCTTTGTGGGTCTTTTTTTTGGTTAATTTTGCATTCAACCTGTTTAAATTATCAGTGGGATCTTGAAGTTGATATTTCCATAGCAGAGGAATCCAACCAATGGAGAAGTGCTTCCAAAATGAAGAATTGATCTCATTCGCAATAACACACAGAAAGTATAATTTGGGTCCAACTTATAATAGAGTATCATGGATTCTTCTATCCTCAAAATACAATAAAATTGGAGCACCCCATATAACTATTGATATAGACAGTCAAGTTGATTGAAAATTAGTTTCAAGGGAAAAATATTTTGATAGTACTAATTCTTATTATGATAGTGCGTTGCATACTCCATACAGTTTAGCTTGGACATGTAATTGCCAGTGGGGATGGAATCAAAGCAAGCTGACAATGTACTAATGTCTGGCATAAGCAATTTGCCCTACACTATAGAGTGTTCATATGGAGGGTTCTAGTTGGAAGCTTCAGAATGGCTCCTTTCATGTTGAGCTATGCACCTTCAAATATCACCTTTCCGTGCCCCTGATACAATGATACAGATGAATCAGTATGCCATATATTTTTGGAATGCAAATATGTTGAATGGTGGTTTGCAGACATTCAACCTTGGCTGCACACACAAAGGATCGTGCTCACACTTTTTTGCATGGTATATGGAATGTATGCAAACTGAAATCTGCATCGCATATGGATACTTGGCCATTGACACTTTTGGGTACTGTGGTTCATTTGACAATCATGTAATGCAATCATTTTTGACAATAGAGAAACTGTTAGGTGATCGCATACCCTCAAGTCTTATCAGGGATCAGTTGTTGGTGGATGTGGAAAACCGTGCTCAAGATAGGAGGCTGTCTTTGCAGATTATGTTCCACACCTTCATCTAAAACTGCTCAGCAGTTTATTGTAATAGTACTGCCTACTGTGCTCTTAGTTCTGTACATTCTCTTGTTATTTGTGATAGTGGCCCCCCCGTCCCTCTCCCCACCCCCAAACCAACAAGAACAACAACAACAAACAAAAACAAAACAATCCCCCCAAAACCAAAAGCCAAAAAAAAGAAAGTATGTGTGTATAGATGCATGTATGTATATGCTTTGTTTCAACATTCCATGTTTTTGTGGAATGTTTCTGCTGTTTTCATTTTGTGGGTTTGTTGGTATACAAGAGTGTTGATTTTGCCACATTTAAAGTTTTTTATGCATTTCGTTCCATACAAGCTAGCAAGGAAATTTTAGTTTTTAAGGAGTGAGTTCTACTTTATTTGGTTTCAGTGACTTGTGTTTCACTCATTTTTATCCCCCTCTTATCGTTTCTATTTCGGTTCTATAATTGCAAGAATGCAGGCATACTCTATGTGAGTGCATCCCATTGAATGCCATGCCCA
The DNA here is from genome assembly GCA_020310875.1 of Ceratopteris richardii. Classification (NCBI taxonomy): domain Eukaryota; kingdom Viridiplantae; phylum Streptophyta; class Polypodiopsida; order Polypodiales; family Pteridaceae; genus Ceratopteris; species Ceratopteris richardii. The sequence goes on from CM035444.1 coordinate 67,017,271, forward strand.
TTGTCCTTGAGAGGTTTGCTGAAAATAATGTAAAAAATGAGGTTGCCTGTTCTTTCTGAGTTTTGGGGCTGTTTTTGATTTTTGGCTGGAATTCCTTTATGAAAGGGCCCCTGTATAATGTATTCAAGGAAATATTACAGTGATGTTGCTTGATAGCTAAGAGGAAATTTTTTATTTTTGTCAATGAAAACTGAATTTCTGTACTTTTTTAAAAGGGTGAAGTACTGATTTCACTGTGGTAATTTGTGATGGACAATCATATGCAGCTTTTTAGTGAATGGAAAGGGTGTGGAAAAGAGGAGCTTGACATCAATGGTTAGTAATGTATACCATGTTTTTATATGTTTAGAGTAACGTCTTTTTGAAATGAACGAGGATTCTAGTAAAAATTGATGTTCTGAAGTCATGATAAATGTGATTTAGTTTTGAATTCAATGATCACAAATTTTGTGTCTCTGAAGATTCAAAGGGTTCCATTTTATGTGATATTTCTGAAAATGAAACGATATATCCAGGATGTGGGACCACAGATGCCCTCAAATGTGACTTCGATGTTAAAGATTGGCACAAATCTACTACAGATTGTTGGAGATTTTCCAGGTTTGTCTTTTTCATCCATTTTTGAAAAAAATTTAACTCTGATGAAACAAGGGTCAGTGCATGTACAAAAATCTTTTAGAGATTTGAAGAGTATCTCTTGTTGAATTAAGAGAAGCTAGCACTGTAGGTGCAGAAAGCTCCATACTTGGTTGTATGTATTTCATGGTCCTGCTTAAGGCTTTAGCATGGCTATGCTGCATTTGAATTTTTAGTGCATTGCAAAGGATATTCAATTGTAATGATACTGTTTGTATGGGTGCATACTTCCCAACAGACGAGCTATAAAATGACTATGTTCTGAGATTTTGCAAAGAGAAGTTTGGGCTTTGATGTGCTCCTCATTCCAGCTTACTTTGACCCTTCAGACAGAGGCCATGAAGAAATGGTAAACAGAAAGTGAAAATTTGTGGTTCAGGTCACATTCAATTTCAGTAAAGTGTCTGTTTGAGTGGCAAGAAAGATATTGAATTTTTTTATTACATGGAAGAGAAATCGCAGCAGCAAAATTTCTTTCACATATGAGCTACTGTGGAGCTATGGGAATAAACACAAAGGCAGCTGGGGGTTCTGCTAAAGATGTGGCTGGATATTTGGCTTAGTCTTCGGCTGATCATACATTATAAATAGCATAAACAGAGAGTATCGATGTGGGCAGATGAATACGAATGCATCAGAATGAATTTCCATCCTGCAAAGGGAAGATCATGGACAACAAACATGAGCCGAACGTAGCATACAAGATAATAACAAAGTTGGCTTAAGGCAGGGAGTATGTGGTGCTGGAGGCCCACTATGGATGTGCTTAAAGAAAGCAGCAAAAGAACACATAATGACAAACACAATCATGAGGAATTATGATCACATGTAATCCAACAACATAACACAAATAAGAGGATACTCTGCCTGGGATTGAAGGCAAAATGGTGGCACAACAGCAAGACAAGAACTCTTGAGCCAATGCCCCTTTCCAGCCTCCAAAATGTAGGGAAATTTTTATGATTTTCTCCTTTTGAGCTATATAAGATATTTGCTCCTCTTGGGTCTCCTTGGTCTTGTGATTGACTACCATGAGCTTACAATTCGGGGTTTACCTATGGTCAACTAAAGCTTCTCCTCACTTTTCCACGCTCTTGAATGTTCTGCCACGAATAGTTGGAGCTGAAACCTGATTTTCAAGATTGTGTCCTATCAATGATGTCTGCGCTTCAGCTTTTTGCATAATTTGTCTGCTGAACTCCCATCACTAGTACCAGTTTACTGCTTAATGTTTTGGATATTGAAAGGGCCATATGCAGAACTCTTCCCAATCATTCTAGCTGCTCTAAAACAAGAAAATCCTGCCTTGACTCGCCTATTGAAAGGGCCATATGCAGAACTCTTCCTAATCATTCTACTTGCCATATGCCGGCCTGCCTTGACCTGCCTACTGCTTAATGTTTTGGATATTGAAGGGCCATATGCAGAACTCTTCCCAATCATTCTACTTGCTCTAAAACAAGAAAATCCTGCCTTGACTCACCTATATTAAGAGTATATTGCTTATTCTGCCTGTCCCTGTGGGACTGTGAGTAACTGTAAAGCACCCTCAGAATACCTGCCAGTTGAAGGAAGTGCCTGCTATTAATTGTCGATCTCAGTACGTGCAAGTCACAGGACAGCCTAAGTTAATCCAAGGTCGACAAATAGAGGTACAGTCCGAACAATGCTGCTTATCAGCCTGTCCTTTTGTCCTTTTGGCTACTATATGCACACCCAATGTCGATCGTGCAATGATTTCCTTCTGGTAATGTTGTGCGAAGCCAACAGGTACTGCAATGCACATTATTTCATGATTCTTTGTGCTCCTTTCCAGCCTCCCCACTGTTCTTCATGGGATTCAGTTGTTTGTAGATAATTAGTAAATATTATAGAACAAAAAAAAGAAAACAACTCATACAGACAAAAAAGAGAAGGAAAAAAAAGGAAAAGGGAAAACCAAGTCCATGACCATAGTAGATTTAAATCGCGATTTTTTGCTCCAAAATAAACACCTTTTAAACCTCTCGTGATTTAAATCGCTCCCTACGATTTAAATCCATAAAGGTATAATTTTTATTTTTTTCCCTCCAACTTTTATAGGTGATTTTGGTTGAACACAATATTTTGAAGTTTGTGCCTTTGTGATTTCTGTTTTCTAACTTTTATGTTCATTGAGCTGCCATAGCTGAATGGGGCTTAAGTCTTGGGTTGAAACTTGAGAGTCTATCACCTCAGGGTCTAGGGAGGCTGAAGCCTACAGGCAATCATGGTTGCGGCCTTCTTGCTCTACACTATACAAAGAGAGAGAGTGGATGTATTTTGATTGGATATATTGCTTTTAGTTTAATATGATTCATGCAAATATACACACACACACACACCCACACACGCACGCACATAGAGAGAGATCTGTGTGTGTGTGTCTATATATATATATATATATATATATATATATATATATATATATATATATATATATGTATGTATGTATGTATGTATGTATGTATGTATGTATGTATGTATGTATGTATGTATGTATGTATGTATGTATGTATGTATGTATGTATGTATGTATGTATGTATGTATGTATGTATGTATGTATGTATGTATGTATGTATGTATGTATGTATGTATGTATGTATGTATGTATGTATGTATGTATGTATGTATGTATGTATGTATGTATGTATGTATGTATGTATGTATGTATGTATGTATGTATGTATGTATGTATGTATGTATGTATGTATGTATGTATGTATGTATGTATGTATGTATGTATGTATGTATGTATGTATGTATGTATGTATGTATATATATATATAT
>CM035444.1:67053215-67063215 GCA_020310875.1 Ceratopteris richardii
TTTGAGATCTGTAAAAGATGCTCACGGTAGGGGACCATTTCGGTGGCAATGTATACTTGGGGCTAATCCATGTACTCTGTATGTATGTATGCCATATCTCCTATCGAATGACCCTATTCCTCTCTTGGTGGGAGAGTGAATAGGTGGGGGACCTGTAAGTCATACTGCAATGGTGGTAATCTATGTCAAACCCATGATGGCCTAGCCAGTCTTGTGTCGGTGTACCATGAGGAGGTGTCTTCTGCGAATGCCATGTCATGTGACGCTTGGGAAGCTCGATAAGTAATGCTCTTTGTGTCCATGCTCCGGATCTTGTGTAAGAGGCATATTGTCCGGAACAGTGCCTCTACTAGCATCGGTGGTGCAGCGAGCTCTACTAGGATGATATTATGTGGTACCAAACGCTTGTTGCGGATGAGTCTGGCAACCTGAGAATCTGTGGCCTCTCCAATGCTGTCCATGCTGATGTAGCTAATCTTGGCCCCCATATGGCTGCATACATGAGTGCTGGTGTAACTTAAGTGTCGAAGAGCCACCCCTTTGTGCATGGCTCTTGAAAGTGTGCCTCTGGGGTTTTCTCTCTGTCTCACGCAGCCCGGGATTGCATCACATGAGGAATGGCAGCACTAGCCTTGATGGAGAGATAGAGTCAGAGAGAGAAAGAAAGAAGAAAGAAAGAAAGTCATATTAACGTCTTCTCGAGGCCAAACTTGGCCTATGAGACAAAAACCATGTACAAGTGTAGTAACCCTGTGTAGAAGATGAAATGAAATAAAAAGTATATCGCTACATAAAGCAATATAGGGCTAGAAAAAGCTGGGGAGAGGTGGCTTTGACCTTGCAGACAGTGGCCACCTAATACATGGGGGATCCATAATGTGAGTAAAACACCCTAGCTACTGGTGATGGGTGGAGGTGGGTGTAGCATGTGGTACATCGGTGGTGGTCTGAGTGCCTTCTGAAGGAAGACAACCTAGAGGGTGGTGGTACGCCTATGCTCCATCATGCTATCGTAGGCTTTCCTGATGCGTGAGATATCCTCCTGATATAGTCGTGGTCGACGATATCCGCCCATGCGTGGTCGTCGCCGTGCTCTCTGTGCTGTTGCTTGGTGGAGAGTGAGCCCTATAGATGGACCTCTCTGACGTAGCTCAGCTCGCTGAAATAACTGGGTAATGGTCTGTTGGGTACTCACCCGTGGCTGATGTGTGGGCTGTAGTGACCGCTCTCGCCTCTCGTATGTTGCTGTGAGGAAGCGTCCCAAGCGTCGCTTGTCTCCCATAGTCATGCACAACTGGAGTGACTCCTCTATCTGGAACTGTGCTCGTGGGTCTAAGTATGCAAGGCATCTGATAACAAAATGCTCCTCACTCTCTACCCGTGTCTCGCATACTCGGCACCACCTCTCCTCACAGGGGACTCCCCTGGACCGACCCCTCTCAATCTCAAGCTGATGTGATGAAACCCTTAGCTGCCCAATGACGACTCGGAGGTGGTGGGGTAGGTATGTTTGCATGTATCTCGGAATCTCGATGAACCCCTCGTCCAATATATGTAGAAAATGCTCATAGTAATAGAGCATTTTTGGTGGCAATGTATCCCTAGGGTGCACCCATGTCCTCTGTATGTATGTATGCCATATCTCGTGACGAATGACCCTATTCCTCTCTTGATGAGAGAGCGAGTAGGTGGGTGCATGTGAGTCGTACAACCTGTCTATGTCAAAGCCATGGTGGGCCAGTCAGTCTTGTGTGTGTGCATACCATGAGGAGGTGTCGCCTGCTAATGCCATATCATGTGATGCCTGGAAAGCACGATAAGCAATGCGCTCTGTATCCATGCTCCGGAGTGTGTGTAATATACTAAGTGAGGGGATGAGTGAAGCTCCTGCGGTGGTACCTAAAATGTAGTCGACTGTGCTCTCACTTCCCCCGTGAGGGAAGCAAGTAAGTCCACCCGAACCTGGCCAACGATTCATCCCGTTATATATAACGAGCTGATGTCGGCTGCCTAGGTCAAGTAGATGTCTGGCATACCCGGTGGTGTCCTGACCCATATCCACCGATACGCTACTGGTACTCATCTCATCTAGGTCTCTGGCCCTCATGAGATGTCGGTGATCCATGTCGTATGCCTCGCAGTGATGTGACTGAGTGCGGCCATTGAAGTCCCCCATAAGGAAGACTTCACCTAGTGTGCTGTAATGTAGTATCTCGTCTGAAAGTGCTTTGTATGGTGAGTCTCTATCTCGGATCGGTCCCCCAAGATCCTATCCTGCATATTGAGATCCGCTTGGAGGGAAGTAGCATATAGCAATGTAAATTGAGCTCCCCTGTGCTATCTCCATGCGAACCCACATGTATCGTGCCTGCTCATCTCTTCCTATAATATGGATCCGACTCTGTATCTCCTGTCTAAATACGATCGCCACACCTCCCTACCCTCGCGCTGTACTCTGTCTCCTCGTGGTCCTGAATGCAGATTCCCAACGAAAACCTATAATGCATGGTAGACCTCTCTCTGGGCTCTCGTGTGTCTCTGTGATGCACGCAAAGTCATGTGATGCTAGGATCTCCTCGAGTCTGTCTTGTCGCGTCCGGAGTGCCCCGTTGCAGTTCCACATTACTCCTCTGAGTGGTGTCTCTTGGTGAAGTGATGTCTCATAGGCCGCGTGGCCCTATTTGATAGGGAGTCCATCGATGAAGACCTTACCATCACGGTAAAAGGCCTTCCTTCCCTCTCGGCGTGCTTGGAGTATCTATGGACTGCAAGCGCGTCGGTGTGCGACCTCCATCCACGTGAGGTCCTCGTCCATGTAGAGGGCGCTGCCGGGTAGTCCACCTAGTACTGATTGGCGTCTAAAGAAGGCGGTCCGTGCCTCCTCGGAGCTCATCTTAAGGATGAGTGCTCGCGAACGTGATGTATCCCTCCCAACCCTCGATGCGCGTATGAAGGGCATGCTCTCGTATCCTAGTCGATGGCAAATGTTAGTGGTGTCTTCCTTCGGTGATGCCCCTTCCGGTAGGCAAGTAATCCGAATGTGAGGTCTTTGAGTGTGTCGAAGCCTCTCCTCCTCAAGTGTATCCTGGACTCGTGTGAGCTCTTCTTTCTGCACATCTTCCCTAACTTCCTTCTTAACCCTTTTGTGTACTACTTCCACCCAAGACTCTCGAGTAGATTCTACCTCCGTTTTGATTTCCTTTTTTATTTCTTCTTTGAGTGTTTGCACGTTGGAGATCTCCCCCTCTTCTTTCATGTGCTCATAAGCTTTCCTGCAATTGTCTCGTTCTTTTGTGAGAGTCTTTACTTGTTCTTCGAGTCCTTTGATTTTATCCATTACTTGTTCTTCGAGTCCTTTGAACTTTTCCATCATTTTTCGTATCTTCATATTGAGGTTGCGGTCTGCTTCCTTTTTTGGCCTCTTTGAGGGCTTTAGCGATAAGTTCGTCCACTTCCATCCGGTCCATAGGAGCCATTTCAGAGATTAGGTTTAGGGTTTCAGATTTTTTAGGGTAAGGGGGGGGGGAGAGAGAGAGAGAGAGAGAGAGAGAGAGAGAGAGAGAGAGAGAGAGAGAGAGAGAGAGAGAGAGAGAGAGAGAGAGAGAGAGAGAGAGAGAGAGAGAGAGAGAGAGAGAGAGAGAGAGAGAGAGAGAGAGAGAGAGAGAGAGAGAGAGAGAGAGAGAGAGATATTAACGTCCACGGGAAGCCGAAGTCGACCTATGGGACCGATCAGGGACATCAAAACATTACATTCCACTTGGGGGGAAGCCCTCAAGGGGCTATAATAAAAGGGAAAAATCAAAATAAAAGGGGGGGGGGGGATGTGGCTTCCAAAGCACTCTTATGACTCATAAGAGTTTCAAAATTACATCAATATATATTACAATTGAGGGAGATAGCTCTTTCTTCCTATGTGGTATGGGTATGGAAATCTCTGATAATAGTTTGACCGCCTCTGTATACTGCCCACTTTCCATTCTTCCTGGCTTCTCTGACTTTAGTTAACTCTGCTGGTCGATTTTTAAGTTGGAGTGGGGTGAGTTCATCTGCTATCCATACTTTAGTACCTTGGTAGTGACTTTGCTTGCTTCATGACAGCTATCTTATCTGACATGTCAAAATAGCTTACCCTTGCCTGAGTTCTTTTGGGTGTGATGAAGACCGGAGACCCTAGATTGATGAAGGGGACCACCTTGGTTAGTTGTGCTTCTAGTACTTCTGTTTCAAGGATGCAGTCATCTTTTAACTCGGGTGCGATGTCCTCTCTGTCCCATCCTAAGGGGAGGCCTCCAATCCTGATAATTTTCTTGTTGCTGTCCACCAATTCCTGCTCCTTTACCACAGACATTACTTCTTTTGAAAAATGTGTAGAGCTGGATAGTTTTACCTCGGATAATTGTGTTGCCAAGTCGACTTTATTTGTTGATTCAGCTCCTGTTTGCTGGCTGTTTCCTTGTGTTTCATCAAGCTTTTGTTGCAATCTGGCTATTTGTTCATCTTTCTTATTAATTTCCTGCTTCATTGCTGCCATTTCTCCTTGGAGTTTCTTCGGTTCTTGGAGTAAGTAGGACTCCCATGCTGTTGGTTTGTTGACTGGGACTGGTATAGAAAGCGGCTGGTGCAACAGGGCAGAGGCAAAGCTTTTCCTGCCTTCCATGTTGTTGCTGTAGACAAGGGAGCGAGGAGAAGGGTGCTGGAAAGCTCAAGGAGAGGGTCCCCTCCCTCACCCTCCCCTCGAGATGAAGAAAGAGGGGGGCTGCTCCCCTCTCTCTCTCTTTGACGCCGGGTCTGACGCGGGGTCTCACGCGTTCTGACGCGCGGGTCTGACGCCCTCTGACGCGCGGATCTGACGCCCTTTGACGCTCGGGTCTGACGCGCGCGAGAGAGAGAGAGAGAGAGAGAGAGAGAGAGAGAGAGAGAGAGAGAGAGAGAGAGAGAGAGAGAGAGAGAGAGAGAGAGAGAGAGAGAGAGAGAGAGAGAGAGAGAGAGGGGGAGGGGGAGGGGGAGGGGGAGGGGGAGGGGGAGGGGGAGGGGGAGGGGGAGGGGGAGGGGGAGGGGGAGGGGGGAGGGGGAGGGGGAGGGGGAGGGGGAGGGGGGAGGGGGAGGGAGGGGGGGGAGGGAGAGGAGGGGGGGAGGGAGAGGGGGGGGGGGAGGGGGGGAGAGAGAGAGAGAGAGAGAGAGAGAGAGAGAGAGAGAGAGAGAGAGAGAGAGAGAGAGAGAGAGAGAGAGAGAGAGAGGAGAGAGAGAGAGAGAGAGAGAGAGAGAGAGAGAGAGAGAGAGAGAGAGAGAGAGAGAGAGAGAGAGAGAGAGAGAGAGAGAGAGAGAGAGAGAGAGAGAGAGAGAGAGAGAGAGAGAGAGACGCTAGAGGAGAGAGAGAGAGAGAGAGAGAGAGAGAGAGGCTAGAGTTAGAATTTCAGGGCTGAGATTTAGGGTAGGGGTTTGGGTTTAGGATTAGGGTTAGGGATGGTTTAGGGTTAGGGATAGGTTTAGGGTTGGGTACAAGGGTTTCGCATTAGGCCTGGGGTTAGGGTTAGTTGACTAGGTTGACGAAGTCCTTTTCTGAGAGCAGCGATCGATCTAGGGTTTTGTGGATTAGGGTTTCTCTGTCAGCAAGAGTCGACGGGACAGACAGAGATTAGGGTCTAAAATTCGCTGCCTGGCTGCCATGCTTAGGGTTTTGTGAGGGGTTTGGGGTTAGGTTTAGGGGTGGGTGTTTAGGGCTAGGGTTAGGGTTAGGTTGAGGGTTAGGGTTCAGGATTTCGGTATAGGGTTAGGGTTGGAGTGGTTTTAGGATTAGGGTTAGAATTGGAGACTAAAGTAGGTATATTAGGCGTAATCATCATTAGGGTTTAGGGTTGGTTCCGGGCTAGGGGTAGGGTTAAGGTCGCGAGGCTGGAGATGGAGGACGTCTGCAGAGGTTGCGGCGAGTTGATGCAGCAGAGGGGGGCCACGGGCTGATGCAGCAGTGGACTTAGGGTTTGCGTGTTAGGGTTTTTTTTAGGGTTTGAGCAAGGCGGGAACGGAGCTGCAGGCCGATGCTGGATGCAGGTGGCGGGAGCAGCTGCAGAGCCGAGAGAGGATGCAGGTGGCGGGCGCAGCTAGATTCGCTGGATGCAGGTGGCGGGAGAGAGAGAGAGAGCTGCAGGAGGGGGGGGAGAGGGAGGGGGAGAGAGAGAGAGAGAGAGAGAGAGAGAGAGAGAGAGAGAGAGAGAGACGAGAGAGAGAGAGAGAGAGAGAGAGAGAGAGAGAGAGAGAGAGAGAGAGAGAGAGAGAGAGAGAGAGAGAGAGAGAGAGAGAGAGAGAGAGAGAGAGAGAGAGAGAGAGAGAGAGAGAGAGAGAGAGAGAGAGAGAGAGAGAGAGAGAGAGAGAGAGAGAGAGAGAGAGAGAGAGAGAGAGAGAGAGAGAGAGAGAGAGAGATTTTACGTCTATTAGGAGGTCGAACTTGGCCTATGAGACAAATCCATGTACATGGGTGTATCTTCTGTCAATCGGAGAAGATAAAAAAGTGCTGAAAAAACTGGTAAAGCTGATATAGATCTCTGTACTATGCATGTGGAGATACCCATGAAAGTGGGGGGTGTATGGAGTGCGATATCTATGATAGTCTATATGCAAAAGGGTAGCACAACAAGCATGAGAATGCATTTGAAACCACTAACTAGCTCCATCCTATAATAGTGGACAGGTGCAAGATGTGGTATGATGGTGGTGGAGTCAGGGCCGCCCTATGGGTACAGTGGGATCAGCCATCATCTGGGATAGTCTCTCCTCCATGGCGAGATGGTCACGAGCCTGGATCTCCGCAATCTAGTGTCGGTGAAGTCTCGAGGCTCGATATCCTATAGCATGGGCTCATCTCCTAGCTAGAGAGGTCTAAGCCTATAATCTTTTGAAGAGTTATCCCTCTCGGTGTGTGAGCTGAGGGGGGGAGGGCCGCTCCACGTCATGGAACGAAGAAGTCAGTTAGGTGGCTCTGTCTCCCTCTTGTCCGAGCTACTGCAGTAGGTTGGAGTAGGGAATTTCTATGACTTTGTATCTCTAGTAAGAATCGCCCGAGCTGTCGCTGGTCTCTAGAGTCCATCTCTCGGAGGGTAGGCTGCCCTGTAAACAGAGTGCCGTATGTGCCTCTGATGTCATCATGTGCACAACATCTCCATACAAAGTGCTCCTCATCTCCATCTCTACTTTGCATACCCTGCACATTCGCTCCTCTCTGGGAATGTCTACGACTGTCCTCGTCTCAATCTCTAGTCGATGTGATGAGACTCTCAACTGGCCAATCGCTACCCTCGAGCTATGAGGCATGTAAGTATCCATGTGACGTGGTCGCTGGATGAAACCGTTCGCTAGTATGTCTAGGAACTCGTCTCGGTAGTGCGATAGTCTAGATCCCATGTGTGGTGTGTGCCATGTCTTATTAATGTAGAGCTGCCACAAATCGTGTCCGAGCACAACATTCCTCTCACGACGGGAGAGGTGGATGTGAGGTGAGTTTGGCTCACACTGAAAAGGAGGCAATGTGTCCATATGAAGTCCATGACTATCAAACGAAACTCTAACCTGAGTGTACCAAGCTCTTTGTTATCCTAACTCTGATATCCGTATAGATGACTCAAAAGCTCTGTGTGAGAGTCTGTCTCTACGGAGCTCCCTCATCTTTTGAATAAAGGAGATAGTTTGGAATAGTGCATCTACTACCATGGGTGGTGCAGCTAGCTCTGCCCGGATGATGTCATGTGACATTCACTCTTTCCTGCAAAATAGTCGCAAGATCATACGAATTTCTGGCCTCTTGATCGCACTCCACTGGGTGACTGTGAGGCCTAGGGCCCAAAGTATCGCAGCATACATCATAGCTGGTCTGACTAGTGTGTCCAATAGCCACCCCTTCTTACGGTGAGATCTCCTCTCTAACATGGCTAAAGGTGCATATCCTCGTGTGATTCTATCCGTGACTTGGTGTCTCATGCTGAAGGGGCCTGACAACCTTGTGAATGTGACTCCGAGGTAGACATAGGAAGTGACCACCTCAGTCTTTCCACAACGAGCTTTGAATCGATCTCTATTCCTCACCATGGGGAAGGTATTGAAGATCATGACCTTGGTCTTGCCAAGGTTTACTATCAAGCCCCTTTGTGTTCAAAACTCATCCAAGGCATCAAGGTGGCGCTGTAATCCTTTGGGTGACTCTGAAATCAATACAATGTCATTGACATATAATAAAATGTGGACATGTGTACCTGCGAGGTCTGTACCATCTCCTCGAGCTCGGAGAATGTAGTCCTCAATCTCGTCGATGTAGAGACCAAATAGAGTGGGGGAGAGTGGACAACTTTGCTTAACACCGATGGTGCTAGCAATGGTCTCATACATACCTCTTGGACACTGTACCCTTCGAGTCACCTGCTCATAGAATGCATAGATGGCCCAAATCATCCCTGATGGTACTCCTAAGATCTCGAGGCATCGGAAAAGCCTCTCTTGTGGCACTGTATCAAAAGCTTTGTGAAACTGTGCAAAGGAGCAATATAATCTCTTCTTCTGTACCCTTGCCCCTATCAATAGGGTAGCGCAAAATGATGATGTGATCAATAGTGGAGAAAGCTCGTTGAAAACCTACTTGGCCTCGTGCTCGTAGCCCCTGAGTCTCTGCATATGAGCTGAGCTTTGCTCAAGTATGGCACCGTATAGTTTGGCCATGGTGTGGCCAATCATGATGGTCTTGTAGTTCCCTGGGTTTAGGGTGTCGCCAGATTTGTGGATAGGCACGATAGCCCTCCCGTATAGCCCGGTTGAAGACATGTGCAATCAACGGGGCTATAGTGGAGGCTGCGTATATGAGATGCTCGCTTTGCAATCTTGTGTGGTCTATCGAACGTCCATGTTGTAGTCGTTCTATTGCCCTCTCAACCATCATTGCTGTGAAGAGAGAAGAACTAGTAGAGCGAGGTTCAAGTGGCTAGGTAATGGGAGGCTACCCAGGTACCTCATCTAATCTCTCAGCATAATCATGCCATGTATGTAGGTCCCGAGTAGGTGTGGTCGGGCGTGGCTCTCGTAGGGTATGCCATGCTGCAGCACTGTTCATCCTCATAAAGAGGTCGTATAGCTCAAGCTCCTGTGCCTCCTCAAAGGCTCGCCTGTCCCGACGTGTGAGGGTCTTCATCCGTCCCCTAGACTCTCTCTCTCTCTCTCTGTGATCTCTACCAACGCTTGATTGAGCTCATAGTCGGTGGTAAAGATCTCTGCATTCCTCATCATACGAGCAATGTTGTGGGATAGTCCGAGGAGGAGGTGTGTGACTAGAATGGATGGTGTGTGGGAAGGAGCTGATGGCTGATGTTTGAAGGACTGATGCTATCTGTGAGGTGAGTAGGGGTAGTGGAGTGTCACGATGAAGTAAGAGAAGATCCTTCTCGACCTGAGCCGCATATATGTGAGCTAGCTCGTATGTGAAGTGGATGGTGGTGTGTGGGATTTGTGTTGCGGGTGTGCGTGTAGGGATGTCTTCCTTGAGGGAGAGCGTGAGGTATGTGTGATCTGGCCGAATGGGTATGGGTGGGATGGTGAATGATGTAAGTAGGTGGATGGCTTCTTTGGATCCCATGACGTAATCTACTATACTTCCCCCGCCATCTGTGACTAAGTGTGGTATGCATGTCAATCCTCTTGAGGTAGGCCATTGAGCAATCCTGTTATATATAATGAGATTATGTCGAGAGCCTAGTCTGAGTAGATGAGCGCCATAGTGGGTGTGTATATAGTCATCTGAAGCTCGAGCCGTAGACTCGTCTTCTATGGTATGCAGTATTTGTGGGTCTTCTGGGTCAAATATCTCACAGTGATCATTGCCTCTGTCGGCAGTGAAGTCTCCCATAAGGAAGACTTCCCCTAATGCAGAGTACTTTGTAATCTCTTCTAACAAGGAGGTGTGTGGTGAGTCCTCCTCCTCTCGATCTATGATAGCAAACCGTGAGCTAGGAGCAAAGTAGCATAATGC